>JBBPDC010000007.1:21203347-21225397 GCA_037974485.1 Hemigrammopetersius urotaenia | reverse complement strand
TTATTTTAGCAAATGTTATGTTTTATTTTATAACAGTTCTAAAAGATTTAAACAGTCTTTCAAAGATCCCAAAATATGTTGCTGGCCAAGAGATATACTAGAAGACAAATCCTTTCTTTAAAACTATTTCCTAATTATTATTTTAAATCTTATGAGTCAAGCCATGCACATAAATGGGTCTGTTCATCAGACTCTGTTTCTTACAGGAACTCAATGGGAGAATAATTATGATCGTCATTAACATTTACATTTACATTAACGGCATTTATCAGGTTCCGCTCTACGATATTTGTGAGTATATGACATGTGTTTGACCACTGGTGTATTTTCCTTGTCAGGTCTCAAGTCTTTGGGCATGACCATCGCTCAGTGCTATGAGGAAGTGGGCCTTCTGATGCTGTTCCTCTCTGTGGGCATCTCCATCTTTGCCACAGTGGAGTACGCCATTGAGCACGACATTCCCGAGACCACCTTCACCACAGTGCCCTGCGCCTGGTGGTGGGCGACCACCTCCATGACCACAGTGGGCTACGGGGACATCCGTCCTGATACGGCCGTGGGCAAGGTAATGGCCTTCATCTGCATCCTCTCGGGCATCCTCATCCTCGCTCTGCCCATCGCCATCATCAACGACCGCTTCTCTGCCTGCTACTTCACGCTGAAGATGAAGGAGGCGGCGCTGCGGCACGGCGAGGCTCTGAAGCGGCTGACCCGCAGCTCAACCTCCGACATGACAGCGGGAGTGAACCTACGGGACGCCTACGCCAGAAGCGTGCTGGAGATGCTGCGGCTGCAGGGCCGAGAGAGAGCCAGCACTCGCAGCAGCGCAGGGGATGACATCTGGTGGTAGTGGGACGCACCTCGGAGTGTCTATCTCCAGTAAACATATCGGCAAACTTATACATTCATTTTAATGTATTAGAACTGTGACTGTTCGGCTATATTCTCAAAGTGGGGGTCATGCTGCATCCTTCGGTATGCTACTTCTGGCCTCACATCTCTCTGTTGCTTGGCAACCACAGCTTCCTAGCTGTCAATCGGCTGTGCTAGCTAGTTTCGATACGTACAGGAAGAATCTGCTACTACTGAAGCACCAAATGGTGAATTCCTGGCTGAAAAAAAACATCCTTTTCTATTCCTGTAGCCGTGCTATATTCTGTTTATTAAGTCTCAAACCTGTAGTGAATAAGATGATGAGCATCGTTCCACCTCTTAATATTCAACAGTGACAAACTGCATGTCTACTATCCCTTGGAGAAACCATGAAAAAGTGACTGATACCACTAAGTTCTCTTACTGTCACCAAATATCTCCCCTTCCTCTTACCTGATTGGTCAGTGCAGAACAGCACTCATGGCATAGACACTTCGATTTTTTTTCTATTCAGGACGCCTGGAGCGTTCCACGCAAAACACGACCACGCAGGCTTCCGGGATGCAAAAACAGAAAGCTTAGTGAAAAAAGTTCACTCTGAGTGTACAATGTGAATCCCCCGTTATTGCTCAGTTCTATTTTTTCCTCGGATTCTTGATTGTTCACATTCACATTCGTAAGTGAGCCACATCTGTGTTGTGTGAACACACCGCTGCTCTTAAAGGAGGACGGTAGTGACAGTGATACGTGCACAAGCAGTGTTGATTGTATGTATAGCTTACAGATGAAAGACCACAGTAAGCAAGTGACTCTAATCTGACTTGACAAGGTCCAGTTTTAGTATTCAGACAGCTCCTGAAAATCTGATTTACGTCCTCTAATGTGAATGTAGCCATGGTGCATGCAGGTCTTGTATTGTCTTCATTTTGAAATGTATTTCTGTAGAAATGTTTTTATATCTCTGAAAAAATGGGAAGCAGTTTCAGAATTAAATCTGTGCTTGTCCTTTGCCCTTTTCCTAAAGACTCTGTGTTTCTTTTTCAAAATATCACCAGTGCCTTGGAGGTCACGGAGACTCAGAAGAGACGGAAGGCCTGTTTCATGCACCCTAGAAAAGACATTACAGCTGAATAGGGTCATTTCGAAACAGACATCCTAATTCATGTTTGCCAACATATTTGTTATTCAAATTTTAAACCAAAATTTTTTAGATAACATTAGAATTTGAATGAGTTACACTTTAAAGACTCACCAGAGAACAGATTTTACAAGTTATGTTTTACAATAAAATCATATTGAGTTATTTTTTACTGAAGAAAATGCTGTTCTCTGTTATTGTAGAACATTGTGAGGTCATTATCTTGTAGAAAATGTAGCATAAATTGGGCAATGACTGATATTTAAGGAAACCCTTCAGTAAAGTCCCATAGAACAGAGTTATGAATGGTGTTTGAAACTAAGATTTTTTAAATGAACATGGGGAAATGCTGATTTTGAGGAGAACAGGAGAACAAAATGGGTCTCATTCCATCCTCGCATTGTGCCTTTGGTGGGAATGTCTTATTTAAAATGAAACGTATTTGGATATCATCTCAAAAATGCTAATTTTGTAGGAGAGGCAAAATGATGCTTCATTCTAATGTATGTAAAGTATGTAGTCACTTGGGAGAGTTTTTATTGGCCCGTTTATAATGAAAGTTTCAAACAGCGTAAAGGGAAGCTGATGTGTCAAAATAACAATTGAAAAATTAAAACTGAAAAAAATGAAGAGACATGATTTCACAACATGTTATTTCGTTATTTTTGAGGAAATTGACTTTTCAGTGATTATATTGGTTGTTGTGGTGAGTGTGGGTGGAGCCAAGCATTAAAGTTGCTACAGTTTGGAAGACACAGTTAACGAAACACTGAAATAAACAGATTTTTCTGAATTACGTTTTTGACATTTTTGACAGATTAGGAAAAGCCAGTTTATCCAAACATCTGAAAAATGGATGATGGGGCCAAAATCATCATTTCTTTCTTAAGATTCAACTTTCCCATCGCTCACACTTGACAGTCTCACCCATTTTGGCTTTTCCCAGAAGAATTCTTCATTTCGAATCATACTGTGAGGGAGATGTCCTTAAATGGTTGTTTGGCTTCCCCTCCATGCACATTGCTTGACTTGTTCCCTGGACATTTAAGGGAGGCAGGCTAAGGCTCCCCCGATTTGAACTTGGAGCGACACAGCTACCCAGAGGCAGGGGAGAACATATGGCTTTAGTAAACTGTGGATCAACACTAAAGGCTCCTATTTCTAAAACAGATGACAATTTCAGGTCCCACTTCATAAAACCTCTTCACAACTTCATTAAATGTCCCTAATAACGTATGTTCATTCATATGTGCATTTACTGTACATCTGTACTGTACATTTCACCCCTTTAATATGCATCTGTAACAGGGAATCATCAACAGTAGTTTCATGGTTGTTGCATGCATTGTTAAAGAAAGGTGTTAGTATACAGACACAGGTAACGTAGGACCGGGGGTTCAGTTTAATAACAAGGATTGAGCTTTTTATTTTGTGTCAGTGGTAAAAAAGTAACTGCACCTGTGTTGTGTTATGAAGCATTCTGTTTGCATTTCAAAGGCTGCCCTACATTTCACTGTGTAGTTTTTAGTTCATTACACTGTCTAGACACGATATGAATAATTTCACAATGCACACATTATCTCAGTAACACATGCACTTTTTCTGCTCTTCTTCCTCTATCCACTTTCTTTTGTTCCATACTCCACTTACATTCATAAAATACTAATTTAGATGGAGAAATAAAGAGGCGGCGAGGATGCGGCGTGCCCTGGTTTGAGTTATAAATAGAATTCATTTGAATGCGTTTGATGTTCAGGGATGAGGGCCTTATCTATTCCCAAGCTGACCAGCGTTCTCCAACCTGTCAGGCCAGCGCCAGAAACACGGGAACAAGAGCGGGTCCAACATACAATCAGATGGCATCAGCTGTCCACATTCGTACGTGTGGGTGTGCGTGTGTGTGTGTGTGTGTGTGTGCGTGTGTGTGTGTGCGTGCGTGTGTGCATGAGAGAAAGGATCAAGAGAAGAAGCAAGAAGGGAACAGACAAAGAGAGCATGGAGCGAGTGTTTAAAGGCCTTTGCCTCTTTGTCAGCCTATTCCTGTGTGACGCTTCTGGAGCTGACCTGACCTGGCAGCCTCTAATCTATGGCTCTGTTTTTCCCCTATAAGAAATTAAACAGACCAGCACTGGTTGTATCCTTCCTGTCGCTTCAAAGAATAACAGTTTGACACTGAGCCACGAATGAGATGCACCATACCTTGTCTTGTCAATACAGTGATGAGTAAAAGGGATGCTCTCGGCGGAGCGAGGCACAGTGCCAGTCGGATGGGCTCTTTAATAGTGGCAGACCCCTGGATTACTTAGCTATCGGTTTTCCTCCCGACGTCAAACTCTTCAGTGCACGGCTTTAAATCACTGAGACACATCCCGAGGCTAGCAGCTGTGTTGACTGTACGGTGAATAATGTCAGGAAGGAGAGCCTTCAGGGCACTCAACCTCATTCTAAATAAAACTCGGCTCAGGACAAGGGCAGCGACAAGTCAACAGTGCGTGAACTCCCTTTCTCCTGTAGTGCTCTGGTGTCCAGGCGCCAGTATATTACTATACTACACTTTTTAAAAAAGACGTTTGTAATAGGTGAATATGTTTCAAAATATACCATCCACTCCTCGGTCCATACAGTTAGGTGGACTGTACATTTAAGGGAGGCAGGCTAAGGCTCCCCCGATTTGAAATTAGAGCAAAAGAGTGAAGCAGGAAAGAACATATGTCTTTAGTAAACCATAGATCAACGCTTAAGGCTGCTATATCCAAAACAGATGAAAATTTCAGATCCCTCTTCATATAACAGCAAGCGTGGCTAATAACTTAGCTTAAATCATATGTGTACTTACAAAAGCTTCACTGCTGTTTGCCATGTTGTCACAAAACCTAGTAAGCTTGCTTTTTAAAAGAGGCATAGTACAAAGCAGCCAGTCAGAACAAAAGCCATTTAAATGTATGAGTCTTAAGTTAAATAAGCAAAATCAGCCTGTTCTAATGGATTAAAAGGGTTGGAAAATGTTTGTGTAAAAAAATAATTAGGACCGTATATCCATCCATGCATCCATCCATCACAGGGATTATTGCTGAGAAACACTTTCTACTGGTCATAATGGTACATAAATATCTATTTTTGCATTTTGGTACATAACTTCACACAAAAAGTGTGTACCTTAATGTAACATATGTATTATAGGAAAATGTACATTAAAACAAAGAGCTTAGACTATTTTTGTTCACGCTTGCAGCTATGTATGATAATTTTATTGAATCTGAATCTATAATCATGGCCTACTTTAGCGTATAGAGGCATTTCCAGCCTTTGGTAAGCGAAGGACTCAAGCTGTTCCTCTTTCTCAAGAGACTGGTGTAAGTGAAGGTGAGAAACGAGTGTGAAAAGGACCTTTGGAATAATGTGGTATCTCACATATAGGTCAGGGTGGCAAGGGGCAGGCAACAGTGTGTATAGCTCAGAGACTGGCAGAGAGTCTATAAATGGCTGAGAGTGTGTAAAGAGAATTACAATCAGCCCATCATTCACACTTTTATTATGTTTTCCTTTACTGTCTCACTTTAGCTTTGCATGTGACAAAATCTAATTTGGTTCATACATACACTATTAAGAACAAAAGTATCGAGACGCCTGACCATTACACCAACAGGGACTTTAATACATTCAAATACATAGATTTTATGTATGTAGACTTGGTCCCTCCTTTGCAGCTACAACAGATTCCAACCGTCTTGAGGGCTTTCCACAAGAGTTTGAAATTTTGTGGCAATGTGTGTCCATTCATTCTGTAGAGCATCTATGAGGTCAGATATTTATATTGGACAAGAAGGCCTGGCTCCCAATCTCCATTCCAGTTCATCACAAAGGTGTTGGATGGGGTTGAGGTCAGGGCTTTGTGCGAGCCAGGCAAGTTCATCCATGCTGAATTCATCCAGCCATGTCTTTATGGAGCTCGCTTTGTGCACGGAGACACAGTCATGCTGGAATAGAAAAGGTTCTTCCCCAAAACTTCCCCGAAAGTTCTAAGCATGGCGGTCTCCAAAATATCTTGATATGCTGAAGCATTAAGATTCCCCTTCACTAAAGTACGAGGGCCTAGCACAAACCCTGAAAAACTGGTCTGTCCCAATACTTTTGTCCATATAGGGTATCTCTCCATGTACAAATCAAAAATTCATGACATTCAAGTCATTCGTGACTTGAAACATAGTTTAAAGTCAACTTTCTTATCTGCCTTCAAGGGCATTTTAAATCAAGTTCCTTGCAATTCCATAGCTGAATGGAGTATGTGGCTGAATGAGAACCAAACAACCTTTTAATTCACCAGTGATTTTAAACCTTGACGCCACTGATATGTTCTTATCTGTCAGTTGTTCTGAAAGTGTTCCAGCTCACTCTCTAAGGCTGAAAAGAAATGTTAAAGCCACTTTCACCTTCACACTTCTTGATGAAGGAGGTACAGACTTGTTGACGGGGTTTTAGCACTCAGTATGACTTACCGTGAGCCATAAAACAAAACATAACACTGAGTAGCCGAGCCCTACAGGTAGATGTTTGCTGCCTTACAGTCATACTGTGCTCTAAACCACATCCACAAGTAAAACCACATCACTTTAAGGCAAGTTGAAACTGATCAAGTTGAGAGATGGGTGTATTTACAGAAAAAAGTTGATCTTGGTTAGATATATTGGCTTTGTATCTCCAGTGCCAAGATAAAGAAGCTAAATTTGGACTCCAAACATGTCTTGGCTGATAGAATTTGTGTGGGGTAAGTGGAAAATTGTGTAAAAGTGTTTTGTTACCGAGACACTGATACAAAACCCGGTTTGTGTGTTTCATAATGCAGTATGTGGTGTCAAAGGAATTCCGCTCAGCTAAAAATGGCAAAAGTGCCTTTTGAGAGAAGGTACAAAAAAAGCCCTGGCATCAGTGAATGGTCACACATTTCGAGACGTATGTAGGCTACATGCGATCTGTTTCTGCTTCATTTGCTCCAGAGTGGTGTAAAAAGGATTCTGCAGTGAGACAGCAGCAAAGTCAAAATGGAGGCCAGATGATAGCCTCTATGGAGAGAGGAAAGTAGACTGTGCTGCGCAAAGAGGCGTTTAAAGTCATCATGCAAATAACAGCTGGGACAAACGAGGTAAAGGAAACATTTGTGGCCGTGTTGAGAAATGGGCACCAAATAATTAAGGTCAGCACTGCCAAAACAGCAATTTAAACCAAACTGTAATAGAATGAATCCACTGGAACCGGTGTGAAGCAGCGGGTAACACAGCTGCCCACCATCCAGCAGACTGGAGCTCCATTCCCTGCTTGAATCAAGAGCCCTTGGGAAAGAAAGGGCTCCACATAAGGTCCAATATAAGGTCTATATAATTAATAGTGTAATGAATAAAGATATATAGACCAAGAGTTTCTTAATCTGATGTGAAAACCCGACCAATGTGGCGAACAAAATGTGCTTGTTTTGCAGATGAAGTCTAGTCCTGGACTACACAGTAGTGTGAATAGAGATAATACCCGCCTTCCCATATAGCAGGGAAAAGCTTTCATCTCAAACTTCAAACATCAGGGGGCTAGGCAGCTGTCCTGAAGGGAATGCTGCTCTTTTCAATAGTGTTGAGCTAAGCCCCTGATTGGGATTCAGTGGCACACACTTTCAGAGATACTTTTAAATGCATGGTCCTGGTCAGATTTGCTACATTTCACACTTTTTATACATGGTGGTAGCTGGAGCCCTCCCAATTCACTGAGGACGGCAGGCAGCCGAGTCTGGCCTTTGGACTTGAATGAGTGGAAGCAAGCGCTGCCAAATTACAAGCATCGTTTTGGACTTGATTGGTAGACCTCCCTCCACCCCTCGCCGCCTGCAGCCTGTGTCTCATAATTGGGACTTATTGGCTTTTCTTGGTGTGTTGATCAGATCCTACACTGTGGTGACCTTGAATGAGCTCTTTTAGGTTAAATCACACCCACAAGGAAAACCCAGTATGAGACAACTTGCTTCAAAATGTCAGTTTTTAGCATCTAAAACGATGATGGTTGTCACATCTGTCAACTTGCGGTTCGGTTGCATTGCATTCATATAGTCTCATTAAAAATCGTGGTCAAATGAGAGAGCGCCGTGAAATTAAGTAAGTAAATCAAGATACAAAGAAATAAATAGAACGTGCTTCTGCACATCTATAGAGTAGTTGTTGAATCTAGTTGGAGTTGTGTCCTGCGCAAAAGCTTTGACCTGTTTTATATTTTTGAAATTGAATTTTTATCCAGTATTTTATACTCAGCCAATGAAAGGCCATACTTAAGTTGCCTCACTGTAGATGATCAGTACAAAATTTTATTTAGCACATTATTTCATTTAGAAATCAACAAAACATGCAATTTGTCTGGGGGTGTTTACGCATTATCTGTAGATAATTGCAACATTCAACAAATTGGTGAAGGTGTTTCATTTAGAAATTGCTTTGTATTGTCTGTGCTATTTTGCCATCCCTAACACATTTGGCTGATGCCTCCACCAGGCTAGAGCAGTGCCAAATACAATGGTGACACATTTTAATTCTGCAAGCTATGCGGCTCTACGGGATCTCATAGTGCCATTTAAAATGAAAGAGTCTGCAAAGAAATCACTACCTAGACATTTCACAGCACAAAATGATACCTTAATCCAAGATGAGGCGTACACTAGGCTTAGTCCAGATTCAGAAAATGTGCCTGTTATACCTCTCATGCTTTTGTAAATATTGTACTGGACCATAAAGTATTGTCAGTTCAATCATTTTTGCACCTAGATCCAATTGCTTGGTGCATATTAGAACACCATGGAAACCTGACAGACAGAACTGAAAGAAAGACAAAAAGAACTCGACATTACTCTACATTCGTTATCCTGAACACACTTTATTTTGATGATCCTTTACTTTAATACTTTAAATGGTACTTTAATAGTTCACAAACTATCTGATGCATCCCTGACAGCATTAGGTTTAGGTTTAGTTTCTTCTTTCCCAAGTATATTATGTGCAGTGTAATAAATAAAGATATATAGACTTAGATCGAGGTTCTTACTTTGTTGTGGCAATTAATATGGCAAAAGAGATGTGTGCTTGTTTTCCAGATTAATTCTAGACCTGGACTACACAGCGGTGGGAATGGAGATAGAAACCGTCTACAAACCAGACGGATTGTTTAAATATATGTTGGATTAAAATAAAATAAAATAAGAGACATTTCACCTGGTTAACATATCATGGGTCCACAGTCTGACATATTACATATTATAAACATTGCATGATGGCTACCTAGAAGAATAGAAAGCTAGAGCAAACTGACTAGGGCATACTTTATCTAAAGAGGTGTCTTGCTGGTGATAAACATGGCATACCACTAAATCCAAGCCATGTGACACATACACACATGAACCAGGAGAATAACACACTTTTACATAACATCACTAAAACTAGAAAATAGCGACAGTACACTTTCACACGAGAATTCACAGAGACAGCAAATGAACTGGTGACTATTTCAGCAATTTTATAGGCTTATACCAATGTAGACCTCTAAAGGTGTGCTGTGATATCTGACATCAAGACGTTAGCAGCAGATCCTTGAAGTCCTTAATGTTCCAACATAAGGCCTCCATTGGATCAGACTAGTTTGTCCAGTGCATCCCACAGATGTTCAAGTGGATTGAGCTCTGGGGAGGCCAAGTCATTTTCTTGTGGCAGAGCACATTATCCTGCTAAACGAGGCTAAAACCATTAGAGAGAACAACAATATTTAGATAGGTGTCACATATCAAAGTAACATCGATACGAATGCCTGGACCCAAGGTTTCTCAGAAGAGCTTTGTTCAGATTAACACTGCCTTCACCTTCATCTTCTTCCTATCATGGTTCAGTGACACACAGCCAGCTTTACACATAATATAAAAGAAAGTGTGATTCATCAGACAAGGCCACCTTTTCGCATTGCTCTATGGTTCTGATGCTCACATGCCCATTGTGTGCACCTTTGATGGTGGACAGGAGTCAGTCTGATCTCACTGACCAGTCTGGAACTATGCAGCCCCAAATAGAGCAGCATGTAATGCGCTGACACCTCTCTATCATAACCAGCATGAACTTTTTATAGCAATGTGTGCTAAACACACTCTTCCAGACAGGTTTGCCTTCTCTCACTGTGCACATCACTGAGTGTAGGG
The DNA here is from genome assembly GCA_037974485.1 of Hemigrammopetersius urotaenia. Classification (NCBI taxonomy): domain Eukaryota; kingdom Metazoa; phylum Chordata; class Actinopteri; order Characiformes; family Alestidae; genus Hemigrammopetersius; species Hemigrammopetersius urotaenia. The sequence continues at coordinate 21,215,177 of JBBPDC010000007.1, read as the reverse complement.
CACCCATGAACCTATTCCCAGTTCACTGGTTGTCATTCCTTGGACAACATTTTGTTATGGACTAACCATTGCAAACAAGGAACTTACCAAAACACCTGCTGTTTTGGAGTTTCTCAGATTCATTCATTCATTTATTCATTCATTCATGGTTGCAATTTGACCCTGATCAAAGTCACTCAAATGCTTTCCTTTGCCCATTTTTCTGCCTAATAGATCCCCTTCAGAGATGCCATTGTACTGAGATAATCAGTGTTATTCACTTCACCTGTCACTGGCCACGGTTTACTCACCCCTCTTTCCCTCAGTTTCTACCATGTTCAGTATCTGATGGTGTACTAGGTTATGTATGCGTCCGCAAGTGACACTAATTGCTAATCCTGTATAATTCATGATATGAGGCCTGACTTTTAAAAACTGCTGCAGTGACACAAAGGGCCTCTTGGATAGGCAAGCCTGAACAGCAATGTTCGCCCTCACCAGCAAAAGACAATTCGAGAGAGAATGGCGTGAAGGCTGCAGAGAGATGTGTGGAAATCAACCGTGCGGCAGGTTTATCCCCTGGGTGTCTGTGTTCTGAGAGCTCTTTCCAGATCCACACTGAGCTAAGTTAACTTTGAGGCTGATGTTCATCCTGATTATTCACAGCCTGGTGTACTTTGAACACCTCGCCAAAACTTTGCAGACTCTCTCTCTCTCTCTCTTTCTTTTTTCTCCCTCTCTCTCCCATCATTAGCAGGTCTCAGTAAAGCGGGACAGACAGTGAGCAGTCTAGATAATTAACAAGCCTCTAATGTGTTTGTGTGGAGCTGGAGTGCTTCTGTAGCTGGACCCATATACTGCTATGAAATATTAATAGACTCTTTTTAACATGCCTGCTTCTATGGACAGCCGTCCATTGGTCAGGTCGTATTGTTCCATGGCTAATTTGCCTGTATTTAACAACACAGTGGATTGCTCTTGTATGTCCCTGTGGCTCACAGGTGTGTCCTGAAGTGGTCTCAAATATCTGATCTGAGCAAGAGACATCACACAATGGACACTAATTAGACGCAGTTTGGAGTGCGTGTGGTCTGAGAGAGGCCAGCGCTTATGCAACTATCTTCAGCTCCTGAATCCTAAAAATATCTCAGTGTGAGTAGTAACATAGAAAGGTCTTATTAGAGAAGGCAACGTTAAAGTGATCTCATCTCTGACCTTCTTTTAAACACAAATATAAAGCTGTGGACTACAGGAGCAGAAAGGGCCATAGCAGGCAAAAGTAATACGCTTCTAAATAGTAAAACTGTCTACTGCTAAAGCCAGCCCATCTTATTTGCTGTGTCATGCATCGTGCTGGCAAGAAGCATTCTACACTTCAGCCTCATTGGTTTGATAGAATAGACCATTTCAGATTACTTCCATGTTTTCATTCGTCAAGGCTCTTGCACTACAATACCCAGCATGCATTACACAAATACATAGCATCCTAAAGTATGCCCTCAGGTAGTCTCAGGTCCTGATGGAGCTTTAATGTAACATTTATCACTCGTAGAGCTCAGAATTAACTTTATTCAGCACAGACTTAACACCAGAAACAAGTGTTTGGTGTTTGTAGTGGATAATATCACTGCCTTCCAAGCACAACAGTGGGGTTTAATTCTTATGCCACAGGACACCAACAAGAGTGCTTGAGCAAGACTCCTAACCCATAAAATGTCATTTTAAAATGGTTTAAATGAAATCTTTACTCCTTCACCCAGGGAAAAGTGAGGTATCAATGTTTCTAACTTTCATATGTAATGATGATTTGGGAAAGGTGACCCCCCCCCCACCGGTACCCCCCAATGGCATCGTACTGTCAGTCTAACACTGTCCAGTGCCACGAGATCATAACACTGCCAACAGACCAATCACAGTACCCCATTTTTTAAACAGAACGACATCAATCTTGAAAAGCCCCTTTGACAAGCTAGTGACTCCTCGGGTAAAGAAAATCTTAAGGTCATCCGTCGAAATGAGCCCGAACGAAAACTAGGAGCAGCAAAACTTTATTTCGCTTAGGGTGAATTCCTTGAATTGAAACAGCCCTCCTCAAAGCATATGTAGCCTTTAAAATATTCTTCCCATCAAGATTAGATGGGATGTTTTCTGATCTATAAACCAGAGCATTTTCATTCTAGAGGCCGCTACATCACCATAGAATGTGAGGAAACCTAGTGGATGTAGTACTGATAACATATTTTCATTTAGGTTTCTATCATTTTGTGAGATATGCTCAGAAGACTGTCCACCACGAATGTAAGATAAACCTTTATTAGTAGTATATGTTAAACTACAGTTGTATACCACAACTCTTGTGTATGGAAGTCTTGTTTTCCTTTCTTTATAAGTGACTACGGCCTTCTTGTTTCGCACTCACACTTAAAATAGAGCCTCTTACACCCTCGTTCCTCTCTGTCTACACTTCAGAATTAAGAGGGCGTACTGCATGGCCCGAGATCCGTCCTCAGAGGAAAGCATAAGATGGAAAGGCAGCATCTCCTGAGGAAGTGTGAAGTGAGTTGCATTCCTTCAGCTTGCATTTCAAACTCCTATTTTTACCATCATTATTTTGTGATTTAGGTCAGAATGTAGGACAGGTTTTAAAAAAAACATTGCACTTACGTAATACGTGTGTATAAAATTATTGCGACACAGTTGTTTGTGACATTTAAAAGAACAGCCTTTGGCATCTCGGAATCTGAGGAGGGTGTGAAAAAGTTTACTACTCCTACTCCTACAGGAGCTCCAGGCTACAAAACTTCAACAGCAGCAGACGCTTTTCAGAGAATCGGGGAAAGCACACTAGCTACACATCACAAATCACTTAAAAATACAGTAAATCTTTATAAACGGCTTCCGTAACAGCAGAAGAGAGACAGAAATACTAAACTATATGTGAAATGTTTCTAGACACCTGCTTCTCTAGGGTTTTTTCTGAAATCAAAGGGAACCATGGGGAGTTTGTCCTACTTACTGCAGTAACAGTCTTGTACTGTGTATACATCTTTTTTTTGCTTAAACAAACAACTGAAACAGCTCAGACTCTGTAAATACCCTTCTATTTATTGCACTGCACATCGTCCTGCTGCTGCTATATTCGCACAATTATATTTATTGCTGTCTATCTCTGTCCTGCATTGTTGCACACGCAGCTCCCTGTAATAATACTGCTTCCATTCAGACTTGTGCTGTAGCTGTTGTCGTCTGCACTAAATGTTGCCTCGTCCTGCTGTTTTGTTACTCTTGTGTTTTTTGTGCTCTCTTTTGTCCTGTCTGCACTTGTAGTGTTTCTGTTTCTGTTCTTGTGTCGCACCGTGGTCCTGGAGGCACGTTGTTTCGTTTCACTGTGTTCTGTGTGTATATGGTTGAAATGACAATAAACCTACTTGACTTGACTTGACTACTCTTTTCAGAAGACTTTACACAAGATGTTGGACCATTTCTGTGATTGCATTCAGCTACAAGAGCCTCTGTGTTGTAGGGTACAGGTGTTGGATGATTACCTCTGTTTCATAAACGCCACTCCGAATCATCCCAAAGGTTTGACATGGCGAACACAGTTCCACTGCCCCACAGACCAACACTAGGGGGCTTTATACCCCTTCTAGCTGAATCTTGGCTGTTGAGTGTTATAGGCTTATATATAGCAAGAGCATCCCATTCTTTTTCCAGTGCTTACCTATGGTGATAATTATTAATGTAGCTGAATTCACTAAATAGGCGGGTGCCTGGATACTTCTGGACACATGGTCTTAAAAGGTAGTTGTGGCTTATAAGCAATGATAGTACAAAAACCACTGTACACAATGTTTTTGCCTGATTTTATACATACATGTGATTCTATTCATGTCAATTTCTACCACTCCTTTAAAATTAATTGAAAACATATGTAGTGTGTATTCATATTTGGTGCATTTACTTTCACTTTTTTTTTTTACTTCATTTAAGTGCAGCACACTTTGTCTACCATGCAATTAGGCCCAGGCATGGAATGCAGCTAATAATTTCAAAACATTTCAAATATTCCACACAGTCTAATACAAGGTTTCATGCACGAGTCCACTGCATTCCTGAAAGTGCACATGCAGTGTTGTGAGGTTGCACTTCATTAGCATTGGAACCACTATTGGAAAACTGGTTGAGCCACACAGAGCTCATCAGTGCTTCTAGCCATTTAAGCTTAATGAACTTAATATGTAAATGGTCATTTAAGCTTAAAGGGACACTCTGACCAAAATGATAAATATAACCATCACTTTATCTGTTGTAAACATGCCTACTTGCCTCCTACAGTGGTGCCTCGCTAGTCTCTTGATTCTACAGTTAAAAGACTAGGAAAGTTCACTCATGATCATATCAAAAGTGGGAAAGTGGGAGGAACGCTTGAAAAAACTACAGGGGCTTTGGGATAGATACTCAGGGGTGAGATGTTAGGTTTGTTTTTTCTTCTTCCTGCTAGATGGCTAATCCAAAAGGAAGCCAGATAGATAATGTTACTGCTAGCAGGCCAAATAACATGTCTTTGTTTATTAGACTCTACTGTCAGGATTTTTTTATTGCCATCAGGGGATTCCAAATGTTTGTGCGACATAATGGAGGCTTGGTATTCATATTTGTGTGTTCTGTCAAAGCAATGAGGCTGAGGGATGCAATGCTGCACTACAGAGTATTACATAATGCAAATCTTAGGCTGGAAATGATGTCCCTTTAATGTAGGGTTCTGTTCATTTACAGGATTATACCTTCCATTTCCTACATTATATCAAACCACCCATTGGGAAGAAAGTGAGGATCAGAACATCAGAAATGTGAAGCAAAGGGACCATGAAAATCGGAAAATAAAATCAAATGAAGAAATATGACACATCACTGCTTTGTTTTGTGCATTGTGCCATTCTTAAAAATATGTTTTGTCTTTCTTGCATACAAATACATTTAATTCATGTGGAAAGGATACATAAAACATTATAAGGAAAGTGAATACAACCGTAGCACAATGTGAGATGGAGCACACTCACAATTCAGCGATAATTCTGCATCCCTAACAGTAAATACCTCACACACATTAGTGCCCACCGAGAAATGTTCAAAGACTTTAATGCAGTAATGTTTGATTTCATGCTAATTGTTGCATGCTCCTCCAGCTCTACTCTCACCAGACCCAGGTGATGGAGTGAGTTATGCTACACTGCCCTCTGCTGGGGGGCTGAAATTAATGCCTTTAGAAAGAAAGTAAAGGACTGTAGGCCAGGGGTGCCCAAACTTGTACCATCCAGCAGGTTTTCATTCCAAACAAGCAGAAGAGCAACTGATCACATTTCTTTAATCAGTTGGTTGATGTCTTCAAGCAACCAATTGCTCCTGATTTGCTTACCATTACTTTGGATAAAAGCTGGACATCCCTCCTGTCGCCTATTAAAGGGCACATTCTTAAAGGGCCCTGCACTTTTCTTGTATTTAATTTCCCCCCCTGAGGTCCACTTATGACATGTGCATGTTTTTTGTGCCCAAATTGGTCATAATTCATTCTACAAGGCCATAATCCAAGCTCTCCTTATCTGTAAGAATTGAACAGGCTGTTTTTGGGACTGTGCCTTTAAGACTGATGTGTGTAATTGACCTCTGTCCCCATTGGCCACCCTGAACTGTGCCTCATTCAAAAAAGTAGTCCAGACTGAAACTTTCTTTAACTTCAGCTTGAATGGGCTGTAGGCTGAATCACCAGGCATATGCAAATGTGTCTCACAAAAGGAGCTTCTTCACAATGGGCTGTTTATATGAACTAGGGCGCGGCCATTATCATTTGAAGCTTTAATGTTTTAAAAGTAGACCAATCTGTACTTAAAAAGGTGAGGAAAGTAGTTTTCCATTGTTGTATCCTTTAAAGTGAACTCTACACATGCCTTAAGGCCTGGATGTATTTTCACAAAACATAATTTCTGATCACAAAAAGGCAACATGAGGATGTCCCACTACACTACAGCACTTAAAGAACATCCCTTAGCAGACTTTTTAATCCTTTGTGAAATTTGCCCCCTGGTCTTTGGCTAAACTACACTAATATGGACAAAAGTATTGGGATGCCTGATCATTACACTAACAGGGACTTTAATGTCACTGTATTCAAATCGCTAGTCCATTAATATGGAGCCCCCCCCTCCTTGCAGCTATAACAGTTTCCACTGTTCTTCAAAGGCTTGCAACAAGATTTGGGGGTTTCTGTGGGAATTTATGCCCATTCATTCAATGAAACACCTAAGAGTTTGGATAAGAAGGCCTAGCTCACAATCTTCATTCCAGTTCATGCCAATTGTTAAGGCGTTTGAGGTCAGGACTGGGGTGTGGGGGTCAGTCAAGTTCTTCCAATCCGAAACCATCCAACCATGTCTTTATGGACCTTGCTTTGCTCACAGGGGCATAATAGTGCTGCAATGGTAATGGGCTACAGATGTGTCCCAAAACTTTTGTCCATATGGTGTATGTGGACAATCTCCAAATTACTTTTCTGGTGTTGTAACATGGAGCTCTTCAATTAAAACCCTTTTTACTTTTTATTGTAGTTTAGCCAGAGACACTAAATCAGTGCACCGGTGAAGACCCAGAGCCAGTAAATAATACACACTACTATGGAATAAATAAATGAATACATAAATTCTCATTCATGTCCATAGCTGAACTCTGAGCTTGCCAGAATATGAAGGAAGAAAAGCAGATGGGTGTTCTAGGACTGTTTGGTAACAACCGCCCAGATCTAATTTGTAAGTCTTGCCAAGGTTGTGATATGTGCCCTTATTTGCTGTAGGTAAACATTCATAAAATGACATGGTAATAAATTACTATGTCTGATGGACCAGTTTCAAAGAGAAAACAGCACTAAATTACAGGCCTTCTACTAAGCATTAAGTTCTATGCCTTAAAATTAGTAACCAAGTCTAGATCAGTGCATTTAACATTTCGAATTTGGCAAGAAGTGTTTTAGAGGATCTGATTTATCAAATGTGACTGAAATTGCTTAATACTACAAAACAGTGTAAAAAAAAAAAGGACAACTGTATTGCTGACATGCCCTCAGTCTCTTCAAAGGGTCTCCATTTGCCATCTTTCACAGAAAACATTAAAACAGAATATTTAAAGCATGAACACTGCTTAAAATGAGACGTTTTAGTTTTTGCAGACATTTGAATTTGGTTTTTCATTTTTTATGAGCCAGTTCAGGTCTTGTTACCGTTAATGGGCTGGGATGGAAAAACATATTGTACTTTGTTACTATTCTCAACTTCAAAAGATTTGTTCTTCAGTATTATCAAAACTGAATACTGTTACATTTCAAAGAGACCAAACATTATTTCGACCTTTATAGTTCATGGAAGTTCTCTTTCCCAGTTTTTTCCTCATGCCTACCAGTCAAGCGCCGGCTTATTTTTCTGACGCATTATCCTTTTATTAAAACATTGATCTAAATTCAGATCAGGGTAGAAACCTAGCCTTGAGCAAAGACTATTGTTGCTTCATACCAAAAGGTGAAGGTAAATCTTAAAGCATCTACTTTCACATTTAAGATTTAAGTCACACCCATACTTCTACTCTCTGTACTTCCTCCGGCCCTGTTTACAGTCGTTTATAGTTTTATGAGAGCTGTTTTTCACAGACACACTAGTTTTCTGGCAATGAAGTGTCTTTTTTCTTAACCAAACCTCCTAATACACAAATACAGCTCTCTAGAAACATTAAAACACCAAAAATAGAGAAAATGTATCTGAATCTTTGACCTCAGTCAGAATTTGCATAAAAAATGGGTGTATCATTCCACCCAGAGTGTTTCCTGGTATTAAGACTTGGCAGTGTTTTTGTTGTAGCCCTAGTTATGATCTAAGCAGGCGTTGGCAAACACACAACTCAGGAAGTAACTGAACTACATAAACAGGCCATGAAATACTGGTGCTACTATAAGCAGCAGCTATGTTTTTCCTGTGAACATGAATCGCAAAATTGGTTTACAAACCCAGCATGCATTTCAGTTATACACCCTTGATTGCTGGGACATTCTACATTTTTAGATTACACCACCTGCCTGGTATAACTAATCCATATAATTGCTCATATCTTATGATACCTCTGTAATAGGTTCACATTGATCATTTTCTGAAAAACCAACTGGACACATAGGGTCAAAAGATGGCATAGCCAAAGTGAACACAGATCACCACGTGGAAAAAAAGAACACCGTGTTTATTATAGACACCAAACTGCCTGAAATTAAAAATTCAGGACGGTTTTTAAAAATCCACTTCGGTACGAAGCATACAGTGTACAGAGTGTAAAGCAGAGAAACAAGCAGGTTCCGAGGAGAAACCCGAAGCACCAGTGTCTCTGTTTGGGACTCCTCTCCAGCCCCATGTCTCTCTCATTCAAACAGCACACGCTGGTCTGGCCCGCCTTGTTCAAAAATGCCCCTGCTGTTCATGTATTCCAACGAAACCACCGTGGGTCCCCTTGAGGTGTAAAAAGACACTCTGAATTCCATATATAAAGACTACACACAATGAAAAGGGGGAAGGGGCGGTCGCACTGTTGAGACTGTAAACACTATCGGACCGCCCAGCGCCATTAATGAGCCTTCGCGTTTTGTGCTAACGAGCTAACACCACGAAAAAAAAAAAACTTTGCTACTCGAACGAGGTTTGGTTACCAGCCTGCTAGACAGCAACACAGTTACAAAATACAAAATGACCACGCAGGGTGTGTGTATGTGAGTGAAAGTGTGTGTGTAGCTGAGCGTCTCCTTGGTGGCTAAATCTCCCGTCAGTGTGTCTGTTTACAGCGACCCCATGCTTTTCAGTCACATTTCAAACAAAAACACGACGGCGGTTCGTCACCAACGTTTTGAAACACAATTTCAGCTTTTACCCGACACCATACGAAACATAGGGTTTTAGTAAAACTCATTTTCTTACATAAACCCACAAACATTAGTATCACCGTGTTAGCTGGTAAATTATCTTATCTAGCTGGTTAGCTAATGACGTTAACGTATAATCGGCTAACCAGCTGAACCCAACACGACAATAATAAAAAAAAAAAAACAGTGCTAGATAGACAATCTCAGTCAATTTGTTTAGCGAGGTCGTGCTCCGGCTCAGAGGAGAACTGGAGTCGCCGAACCGCTTCTTTAATCAGGTTCCCGGACAATATGAGTTCCTGGAGGAGCTGGTGGGGGTCGTCCTCGGTGCTCGTAACGTCGAGTCCTTTTCGGTTCCACGCTTTCAAATGGTCCCAGTCCTGCTCACCGGAGTCCGGTATGTTGTAGGGACTCGCCCGGCTCCGGAGGTTTCGGCTGCGGAGGCGAAGGCAGCAGCCACTCCGCCTCGGGTGCCCACTGGAGCCGGAGCCCTGCTTGGAGCCGTGTCCTCCGGAGCTGGAGCTACTGTTGCTGGAGAGACCGTGTAGACACGACACCGTCTGGCCGGAGCTATTGTTGTGCAGCTGCAGAGCCTCGCCGATTTTTGTCACCAGAGCGTCCACTTCTTTTGAATCCACGGTGACCGACTGCTCCAGAAAGATGTAGTTTTCTTTTCGGCACGGCATTTCAGCGTCTTTCTCCAACGCCCGAGCTCTGTTTTTGTCGAAATAAATGAATGAGAGCCCTGAACCGGCGTCCTCCTCCGCCACGCTGCCCGACAGAAAGCACTCAAGTCGTCGGTTTGTAAACAATGGGTGACGCAGCAGCCGGAGCGTACTATCTCATCTGGGAGACGGGGACCCGTTTTTTGATTCCAAGACAATATAAACGACACCTACTGTAGTTATAAATATACATATAAAAACAACAGTTCATAATATTTCTGTACTTAAATGTTGAATCTAACACTTCGTGTTTCTAAATACGTTCCCATCCGTTGCCCATATTAGAAAACCCCCATTTTTTCGTAATGGTACATGCCACGTTTTTAGACCCAGCAGCATTACATAAGAGCAACTGCAGGACTATAGGAACAGGGTTAAGGTTTCACCCCCTTCCAGGCTGATCCTGGGGTCTGAGAATGCTCAAAAGACAAGCTCCAATAAAACTGCACGCAGAAAGTCACTAGGCTTTAGTTTTAGTTCATTTTCTTTAACACCAAAGATGATCAACAGTTAGTAACATATACTTAAGCCAAGAATGCATATTTTTAACGAAATGTCCTGCAGTTGATTAATCCAGCCCTAAATCTATTAGGACAAATAGGCTTCTTTAAACTGTGTCCCACAGAGGATACACAGACTACCTATACTGCAGATCATTTAATTATGCTGAAGTCAGTTATACTGGTACCAGTGTATCGCATACTGAAGCACGTATCAGGTTTCTTTAACTCGCAGTTCCTGGTATTTGCTACCACTTTTACCACTTCCTCCAGGTTAGAAGAAAAAGGCATGGTTGTCTGAGAATCGTTAGTGGGACTTACACACACAGTCAGAACTCGCTTTCTGTTTGACTCTTATTTCCACTGGCTTTCAGCAATAGTAGATTATTTTGTATTGTGATGGCATTTATCAGGTTCATTTAAACCTAACCCTCCAAAGGGTTCCGGTTAGTGATCCTTTCCCAGCGTGTGGGTTAATCATCCATAACACCTACAATCATTAGAGGGTTTTTTAATGTTTTTAATTGTGTACCATTCTGTCCCAGAGCTCACACATGCATTCCAAATTATCACACAAACTACTGTCAAGGGGGATCTCATTAATGATGTAGCCAAACACATCAATTACATCATATTCCTGAAAGACAGTTTGTGGACATTATAACAATATATGATTTTATTGTGTTAGATATAGCTATCCCCAGTCTCAGCTAAGGATTACATAAGGATTACTTTTCCATCCATCCATTATCTACCCCTTTTTCCCGCATTTGGGGTCGGGAGGGACTGGAGCCTATCCCAGCTACTCTTCACTTGATTACGAGGCCATTAGTTGTAACAGAGAGAGAATAGTAGAGGAAGTGAGTTTTATATACAAAGAAACTAGACCACTATAATAACTAACATAACTAATTATGAAAGTCAGAGAATTCTGGATATTCCTGTTTTTCTTGCCGTCCGACCAGCATTACATGAGTGTAGTATAAACAACAGTATAACGGATCAGTCGGTTGTTTTTCAAAATAGTACATCGTTGCACGTAGCCACCAGGAGAGCTGTGAGGAGCACAGGGTCAGAAACTAAGGGCAGCACTGAAGGAGCAGCTAGGCAACGGATAGTGTGCTGTTGCTCCACGTCTTAGTCATCAGCGTGCCCATGGGGGTTCTGCTTCTCAGCACTATCCGTCTTGAAAAACAACTGCTCTCGGTTACTCAGGCCGTCCTCTCTCATTTAGCTCTGTTCGCTCACTGGGGCTGTACCGGCTCACTCTAATTGTCCGGGTGATTACATCTGTCATACTAAGATTAGTCCTCAAATTGGCTTACGATTCAGAGCTCTCCGTGATGTCAGCTGACACCACTTCTGCCATAAAAAGGCTTCAGTGCGTCTAGCAATTGCAACAATTGTATCGATCTGGTCTTCAAAAGCAGTGTAAGTGTAAGATTATGATGTTTGCTTTAGCAGCAATGACCTTTCTCAGCCTCGCTTATTCAAGCACAAAGAGCCACTCATCGAGTTATTATGATTTTCGCGTCAATATTTATGATGTTACATCAGGGCCTTTTCACTTGATTCAAGTTGGTGGTGGTGGTGGCCTAGTGGTAGGAAACCTGCCTCTGGACCAAGAGGTCATGGGTTCGAATCCTACCTTCAGCACACCACCACTGGGTCCCTGAGCAAGACCC
>JBBPDC010000007.1:21146848-21166449 GCA_037974485.1 Hemigrammopetersius urotaenia | reverse complement strand
ACAAGCAAGAAAGACAGCAAGACAAAGCTGGTGTACATGTAGATTCTGGACACTCAGAGACTTTTAAGATTAGCTTTGTGTTTGTGTTTAGAAGGGGCAGACCGAACACTAGCCCGTTTCGATGCTTTGATTCTATTGGTCGCGCGAAAGTGCATCACAGCGCGCAGCGGTCAAAGTTCAACTAATTTCAACTTTGACCGCGGTGCGCGCAGAAGGCCGCCGAGAGACGTGTGGCGCCTCGCTTGTGCCACGCAAGCCATAGAAAACAATGGGTTTCAGAGCAAAGCGCAGCGCCTGCCGCGTTCGGTCTGAAAGCCCCTTAATACAACCATAAGGACTGAAACCGAATTGTTTTGTTTCCTTAAGTTAATTGGTTTAATAGTCACTAGAAGAGGCCCCTAGCTTCCTCTGGAATACCTTTAGATTCAATTAGAAAAACATCAAATGCATTAAAAATCAGCAACAGGCCACTCGTTACACCTTTACAATGTAATTTACAGCCATCAGCGAGAAACAGAAAGTTTAACTAAATAGACCCTGAAAAACATCAGGAATGAACAGAAAGTTTTAGTGGTTTCGTCAGTCAGTTTTTTCAGCAGAGGCTGTAAAGACCTCCACTACCTTTATGCAACATGTTTTGGAGGGCTGCATTTATTGTAGATTGAGGGCACAAGTATTTTTCAAACACAAGCTACTAAGACTGCAGCTGTATCTCACCACACCCAGAACATCCCTTCAGCCTCTGCGCCTGCATGAAGTGTGCAGTGCATCAGCATCAGTGAAGTTTTACACCCTGACTCCCATATACTCCAGTTACTAAAGGTTTCTAGAAATACTACATGCTGTGTAGTGCAGTACACACTGGACCCCCGGAATTCACGGGGGTTATGTTCCAAGAGCACCTATGAATTGTGAAAAACAGCGAATTTGTGAAGTGGTTAAGAAAAAGCCTATAAAGGCCTATTTTCTTAGTCTAAACCCTAAATATGCCTCCAAATATGCTCCCAAAACATTTTCATTTCTTTTCAAAATCAGCTTAACCCATTACCTTTAAAAAAAATGTAAAGATAAATTCACATTCATTATTTAAGTGAAAGTACAGATACCACTGGTCCATTACAAGTGAACGTCGTACCGTCAATTTTTTTACTTAAGTTAAAGTTTTTACTTAAGTATTAAAAGTACATTTTCTTTTACCGCATTGTTGCATTATTGGCACAACACATACAATAGCTAATGCCTCTGACTAGGTTGTAGAACCTCTAGAATTAGGAATTAATAAAATGGTAATTTTGAAAGAGAAACAGCTGTAAATGCAAATTAGCACGACCAAAAAAGAACATGAAAGAGGAAGAACGTGAAGGTTAGCCTTGCATGAGGACGTATACACACACACACACACACACACACACACTCACACACACACATACAAACGGACTAAAGAGGCATTACATGTCCTGTCAGGCTTCTACACCAGTGTTTGTGTTTTGAGTTATAGAGGCTGCACATCACAGGGCAGCAGCCAATTAGCAGCAAGGAGAAATGAATAATGCTCTCGGATTGGCTACTTTCAAACCTCCCGTCTCTTCATCATCCCAAGATGTGTTTTCGTTTAAGGTTGCTTTGTGTTCACTCAACAGTACCAAAAATGTATACAGTTATATTTTCTATGGAAATGTAGCTGTTAATGTTTATATTACAGAATTAGTAAATTATACTTTTCTTAATAATTTAGCGCTAAATGTATATATATATATATATATATATATATATATATATTACCATGAAAAAAGCAAAAGAATATGAAGAGGATATTTGCACGAACAATTATTAGATTGGTTCTAAGAACAAATCTGCGAACAACTTCACGGGGGTCCACTGTTGATCCCTATAATCAGAGCCATGCAGGGTCTGTATTTCCACAGATGTAGGCATGGAAGAGTCATAGAGGTCCTACTGATCAATTAACGTTATTAACAGCCACTAACACTGGTTTATATAGAACTGCACTGTGAATAAAGTCACCACTTTTAGGAATGTGAACTGGCAAATACCCGCCGCTCATGTATTGTGTTCATTCTAAATTAACAAGCATTGCAGAGCAATTCAGGCTTTTCATGCACATCACATCCGAGTCATTGGAGGAATTTTTCTGTCATATCTACTTTCTTTGATTTCTTTACCCCACGCTGAACTCTGCAAGTCTACTAGCCATGGTTCCATTTAAGGCGGCATTGTCCTCCTTAGCTCATCAAGGCCATTTAATCCTATGATGAATAGACAGTTTATTCAGTATACCTACCTTATACCTACAATCACTGGCTATTTTCTCAAATATAAAGCTGTCTAGACATGATTATGGTAGTGGGCATGCTATGAGTGTACCAGGTTTTAACACAGTGTGAACATGAACTTTCGCTCAAGCATTCCACTAATGCCTTGTGAGGAATTTTGCTTGTATGGTGTATTCTACATGAAAAAAAGATTTATGCCCCATTATAGACATTGAAGAATACACTGAGAGCATGGATGTCATAGAATTTAGAATTTGTACAATCGGCAGTCTGTACAGTCTTACTGTATATTTTACAACTACATTCATGCACAGTTAAAGTACCATAAATGTTATATGGAAAAACTCCTCTTACAAATGATTTGTACTTTACCTGTACTTACAGGGGGACCAACCAGCCAAAGATAGGAGCTCATCCGTTTAGAAAAAGAAGTCGGCGCTAATAAGCTTCTTTGACAGAATTAGGTGTATAATGTCTCAAAGGCCAAGGCTGTGTAGTCAAGATTAAAAGAAAGAGGTGTTTTTTTCATAGACAGAACTGTTGGGCACATTGTGACATAGATTCCAAAAAGCAATAGAATTTTCAGGCCAGAATAAATGCAGACAATACACGTACAGACTGCTACCTTGTAGGTAACCTACGGTTAGCTTTCTTTTTTCTGAATAAAATAGAAGAAAAATGGTGTCAATCTATGACACTAGAATGAATTACATCCATGTAAGGCAACTACAGAAACATGCTGACGGTGTTTCTGGTTACACTTCGCTGAAAGCCAGTGAAGGCCACCAGACACATTCCTTTCATGACAACTGACACAAACTTACAAAGGCCTTTATATATAGTTTATTCATGTTATGCCTGTGGTCATAACATGACATGAGATAAATCCCATCCGACTAAATCATTATTCATGTCGACTGGCACTTTTCCCTACATACATTTAGAAAACCACTCTGAGGGACATTGCTTATGTTCTCTAATTATGGTGACCTTTTGGACCTTTTGGACACCCTTCTTTGACCATTAGAACTTAAATTTACATTTACAGCATTTATCAGACGCATTTATCCAAAGGGACTTTCATTCCTAACTACAGGGGACAGTTTCGCTGGAGCACCTTGGGGTTAAAGGTCTTGCTCAGTTACCCAGTGGTGGTTCTGAAGGTAGGATTCGAACCCATGACCTCTTAGTCCATGGGTTCGGATAGAGTGTAATAGTAAAATCTGATTTCAACAAATAAAAATGGTGTAAACAGTCTAAAACCAGTGTTTGCTCTCCCACAGGCTTGCTGTTTGCTGCTCTTTTTCAGTTGCCGCACCACTCTGACACTCTCCGGACCCCCCCCCCCACACCCTGGTTTTCCCACCCAGTTGTGGAAGGAGACTATCCTGAAAGTTCTCCCGGCTTCAAAGATCTTGGGTTTTTTCTGTTTGTTTTTAAGACCTAAAATAAAAGGAACGTAGGCATTTCTGTTCTTTTGTCCATTTATCCTTTAATAACAGTAGTTGTTATTAATACATGTTTTTAAAGTACAATAACTACAATAAGCTGACACCCCCTAGCACTTGGTGAGCTTCCATATATTCCATTGCTGCATGATGACAATTTCCCATTAGTTGGACTGCCTCCACTGATCCTTTCTATAGGTGAAATCACGTTTATGTGACAATTAACACAGACTGTCAGGGTGAATGACAGTATTCCTTCGAATGGGTAAAAACGTGAGAATGTCAGACACAGGTGTGGTGTGATGAAGCGTGAAGAGCAAACAGAAGAGAAGACAGCGAGGTGTGAGAGTGAGGACTAATCTGACAGAGTGAAGCAGGTAGGCTGTTTCAGAGCGCAGAGTGGCTTCTCTCTGGGGTCTGGTTGGGGGATACAGGGCCTGGTACTGTCCCACCTTCATGTCAGCCTGTCAATGAGCATATGGCATTCAGTTCAAGATCTGATGCTCGAGACGGAGGAAATTGAGTGCAGGGGGCGGAGATGGAGCGTGTGGGTGGAAACAGGGAAATCCACCTGGCATTCGTTTATCTGTCATTCGTCTTGTTAAAGAGGGAAGGAGATTAGGGAGATAGGAACGGCAAAAAAGGAATAGTGACTAACTGCAGCTGGAAATGAGGAGGAAAGCAGAACAGGAGGACGGAGGAAAGGAGGAGGTGGGGAAAGAGAGCCAGAGACCAGTCACTCCTGGTGACCTTAGCTGAAGAAACTCAAGGTTTGCAAGATTGCCTCTCAATTCCTGTCACATTTTTCTCTGCAGAAAGGCATGCCAAAATATGATGAAAGACTGGCATGAGTGGCTGTGACACGACATTCGACACCGTCAACTTGAAACCCATTCCCCTGTCACAGACACACTGCCTCTTGGGGTAAATTGCTGTAATTTGTGCTATGCTTCTGAACGAGGCGAAGAGAAGGCTCCCCGCTACAGGGCCATCGCTCTTATGACTGAGGTTTCATGCTTAAACAAGTCTATTTGACTTTGGAGAAATGGAGAAATGCGCAGGTGATTTTTCCTTAATCCCGTTAAAGCGTGCTCATGGCTTTTACCAAGAAGGCTACGTGCTCTCCCGCATTCAGGCGACGAGTCTACTTCTTGTAATCGAGACAATATTTGAAAGGAAGAAAATGGGGCTTTGATTATGAGCATGCGAGTGCATTTCATTTGCGTGTCGCCAAATGCAGGCGCTGAATGACATGCATGGCTGGATTCCGGAGGTTCGACGCGCAAGGTGAGACGCAGGTTCAGCTGGGAATTGAGCCTGAGGACAAATTCACTCGCACATGTGGAACGTGGCGTATGTTTACATCCTTCGTAATTTGTCGTCTGGTGGATGTGTTCATATTACGTTACTCAAAAGGCCCTGGAGACGTGATATGTGCTGAAACAAAACAGAACTGAAGCTTTCCACAAGAAGAATAATGGAGAAATTAAGAAGGAAAACATTGAAAGGAGTAGCCTTTTCTTCTTTTGTTTGGGTGGGTTGTCTCCAGTTCTACCCACTAGCTGGGACTCCAAGTAAAACACAATACCACTAACACTGAGGGTAAAATCTAGCACATGCTTCCTCTGACTGTCCGCTGCCAGCCCAGGCACTGGCCAGGGGGCATTGTACTCACACAGAGAGATTAAATTCAGTCGTGTTCTCTCAGACCTCTGTCCGCAGATGGCTGTGGCATCACCAGGGATCTGACTCATGATCTCTTGATGACAGGGGCAACACTCACCAAGCTTCACCAGGACCCTTTCTGCTAAAACTGTAGGTGATTTCCATTCAACTAAAATTTAAAGAGGTCCAGTTAGAGAAAATTTCCAGACGTAAAGGTCCAGAAGATCATAATGTTTAACTATTTAGTATTTGTGTGTGTGTGTGTGTGTGTGTGTGTGTGTGTGTGTCATTGTCAAAGCTTGAATTAGTCATATTTTGACATAACAGTCTCAACTAATTTTACAGAAAATAAACCTCAACACATCTTAACAGCAGAACAGTTTTAAAGGCTCAATTTCTTCCCCTTGTATATTCAAATCCTGTATCTCTCCCTTTCTCAGTCGTCTGGATGTCTCCCTTTGTTTGTTTGTTTGCTCATGTATCGCTGTCTTTTCTAATCTTTCCGTCTAATCACCCGTTTGCCATTCCTCTAACTCTCATCTGTCTGTCCTGTAGAGTTGCAGTGTTTACCGCCTAGAACGGACGTACTTGATTGGCTGAAAGGTAACATGTGGGATGGCTTAACTTGCATGCAGTTGGTTTGTGAGTTTCCTCAGCCGCTGAACCGGTACCATAAAGACGCACTGGGAAAAATAGACGCGTCCTGTCAGGTTCTGCTCTGGCTGCTGGGTCCGGGTCCGTATAGGACAGCTTCTGGGTCTGGCACTTAGAAAACAATAGAAAATTGTATATAAAAAAGAAAAGACAAGTGTACACATGAGTAATGTGCTAGTCGTGTCCATCTTCACAGCTTTAAAATAGTTAGTGGACCACTAACTATTAATTTAGTGCAAATCATTTTTCGTATTATTCATCATTATTATTCATCAAATCATCATCGTTTTATTTCTACAGCGCTTTCTGGAACCAGATTCAAGCTACAGAAGTGAGGAATAATTCGCTGAAGCTGGACGAAGAAAGCTCAAGAGAAACCAAGATTCAAAGGGGGACCCATCCTCCTTTAGTCAACCTGGAGGGTGAAACTCTAAGCATAGTAGAATATATGTATCCAGGATGATGAACAGACCCGCTGAGTATTAAAACCAGATTGAGAACGTCAAGACAAAGACATTTAAAAGTCTAAATCATTAAGAGCCTAGATCATGGAAAACTGCTCATTCTTTGTTTTTATAAAAAATAAAATAAGTGAACATAACGTATAGAAATTGTTAAACTTTCAGAAACCCGATTAATAACCGACTTTCCTCATCAGCAAGTAGGTGAAAAAATGCTAAGGGTATAAAACTGGAACTAAGGCTGAAGGAATATGTTGCTGTGCACATGCTATCCAGATTTTGATCTCAGCACTGAGAAAACGTCCATAGTGCCATAGATCCTTCAGTCCTTCTCTGTCTCCTCCTTTGAAGAACAGAGCACAAGCAACAGTAGCTTTCAGTGGCCAGACTTCACACTACATTTTGGAACATTGCTGTGAGAATTTGACTGCATTCTGCCTCAAGAGCATTAGTGAGGTCAGGTACTGATGTTGGATGATCAGTTTGAATAAGAAACGTCTCTCTGACTCATCCCAAAGAGATGAAGCTCCGTCAGTGAATGGAAAAGTTCCGCTGATCAACAGCCATGGGTTATGGGACTTATACCTCTCTAGTCAATGCTTGGTATTGAGCATGTAGATCTCATGTGCAGCTACACTAGCGCATACTATTGTACTGAGAATGCTTTTCGACAGAGATCATACAAGCCGTGTGTGTGTGTGTGTGTGTGTGTGTGTGTGTGTGTGTGTATGTGTGTGTGTGCCTGAAGACCTGTGTAAGCAATGGGTGCACCTCAGAGTAAGTGAAGTCAGTAATTAAAAGTGTCATATTTTTCATCATATGTGGCACCAAGGAGTTTCAGAGCTTTCTGTGGATTCTGACTGAGTATAGTTGAGTCATTTGTCAGAAGAGGAGATGCAGTGGCAAAAAATGGGGGCACCACAGACCTTTTCATCATTAATAAGGTATGATTAGAAGTGAGAACTAGATATTGAACGTTGAATTTTAGATGGATTTGAATTTTTAAATGGTGATACTTTTACTTCTGTCCAAGTATAGACATGAAGCAAACAAACAATTTTTATTCGTGAAAACTGAATTACTGATACTGTATGTTGTTGATAGCAGTGCTGCACTGCGATTGGTCAAATTCCTGACTATTGATGTCTGTCATTTTATTTCAGGTCATGAATGCATTAAAAAGAGAAGAATTGCTCTTCATCATCATCAGCTCCTCTGCTGATAGATGCTGGATGTACGGTTCTATAACTTATTCTTGACTACAAGTTCCAAACTCCTCTATGTATTCTGTCAAATCTACATTGCCATTACTGCACATACCTGGGTCATTTTCACAAGTTCAGTTCCAAAAGGACCTAAAAATGAGATTATTTTTAATGCAATTCTATATATTCAATGTTCTTTTCTTACTGGTCAGTGATATTTTTGTTATATCAGATGACCTATAGACCAACCCCAACTAAAGTTGGGACAAAAGAGGAACATGTGGATTTCTTAAAAATGGAAAACATGCATATACACTCACAGTTATCACTAAACCTTTTAAACAGAAAATAAAGTTAATTTTCTATCAATATTGAAAAAAACTCATAAAACTTTACTTTGTTAGGCTTGACACTCCCTATTAAAGATGCAGAGAATAACACATGATCAATACTGAATTAATCAATATTTCTCCGTTATGCAGTATTCATCCATGTAACTTAAATTAAGTATTTTACTTTTCGTCACGCCTTTAAACACGAAAGTGCATTAAGGTTTCTGAGTAAATATTTTGGTGTGGAAAGAAATACTTAAGGACACAAACAACCAAATATTATGACATTAAAGAGTTTTATTTCCTCTGATACACCTTTCGGAACACATCAGTAAGTTCAGAGCCTCCTCTAATTTTTAACCACTCTTTCAAAGCATCTCTCTTCAATACTACCTGTTTGAGGAGCAGCGTTCTCACACTGTGTGGGCGGGGCTACAACCTGACTGACGGCTCCCTATTGGTTGATGTGACCCTAAGCTATTTGTGAGCCGCAATGGAAGGGACCACGTGGAGTGTCACTCCCCTCCCACCACCACCTTATTTCGGACAAGCCCCGCCTCCTACCAAACGGTCTAGGATACGATTCTAATTAGCCCCGCCTTCTTCGCTCTGATTGGCTGTTGTCAAGTGTTGCAGAGCGCTATGCTAAATAGGATGTTAGATTTAGTGAGTGTGAACTCCTAGCCAAAACCTTAGGAGGAGCCGAGATACTACCAACCAATCACAGCAAGGTGGGCACGGTCTGTTTGAATACGGGTGGGAAAAGAACCGTAACAGGTCGAGCCTGTGTTTGGATCAGTGGATGCTGATACTGGCTGAGTTGCACGATGCTCCTCACAGAGCCCCAAACTGCACTTACTACCCAGGCATTCTAACTTTGTGTTTGTTTGTATATTTATTTTTTATAAAACAGTACTCAAAATTGAACTTTTAAAGAGCTCTCCTCCTTAAGGCAACATTCATGCGAAGGTGAAGTTCCCCTGGCTCCAGGAAAGTGACTGAATTGGGGAAGTTTGGACTGAACATGAAGGCTGGAGAGGAGGAAGCTGTCCGGTTCGTGTGTGTGCTGGTGCTCCTCGCTCTCTCCAGGGCGCGTGCTGGTCCTGTGTATTTCGGGCGCGTGGCGGACAGGGCTCCGGAGGGGACCGCGGTGATCGGTTTCACGCTGCCCGGTGGGGTCTCGTGTCCTGTCGTGTTGCGAGGGGAGCGCTCCGAGGATTTCTCTCTGTCCTCCTCCTCAGCAGACGGCCGGGGGCTCCTCCTGAGGACCACCAAAACTTTGGAGCGTGTGGTGAAGGCGAGCTACGTGCTGCGCGCCATGCGGGACCCGGGATGCTCAGGCGCACGGGACGCGGTGACCGTGCGCGTGGACCTGCTGCCGGGCGGACGGCGGCGGAGGGACGCGTCCGGAGAGCCGCACTACACCGTGGCGCTGCAGGAGGGGGCGCGACCCGGGGACGTGGTGTTCACCGTGCCGGACGAGCGCTTCATCGCGCGCCGCTTCGAGGTGCTCGCGGACGGCGGCGGGGCGGTGCGCGTGCAGAGAGACTCCGGCCGCGTGTACCTGGCGCGCGCGCTCACGGCGCCCACGCACGTCACGCTGAAAGTGCACAACGCCAGAGGTGAGGCTGACTTAAACTCTGTCCACTGTGATCAGTCTTTTTGGTTTTATGGACCCCTAGTGCTTCATGTGTAAAAAACTAACCAAAGCTGGTGCACGCAGTTAAGAAAAGTAATGAAAATCCTCATTCCGTGATTATTATACACCAGTGATGCAACATTTCATGATTGATTGGCGATTTGATGTACACTTTAACTTTATTTGAACACCACGGAGAAACAGTCACACAGGAACAAAAGGCACGTGCCCTCCATCTCTAAAACTAAATAGACACGGGTCTCGCGCTCTGCTCCAGCACACCTAGCTCATCATTCTACTTCGACGTGAGGTCACAGTAGGTGGGTTTCACTGAGATACAATGGGTTCGTGAAGCATCAGAAATGAGAAATGTTGGAATGCGGGTGATGATAAGAAGCCTTTCTGACTTTTTCTCCTGAGCTCGTGAAATGTCTCAGCGCTCTATTTCCCAGTGCGTCTGCCCTGAACATTTTTCTGATTCATCTCATGAGCTCATTAATGTGTCTTTCATGGGTTGAAAATAGCGTTTTGGAAAAGAAGTGTAATGCATTTGCTGCTATGTCTTTAGGAAACTTGTTTGTCCCCTCAAAAGTTTATGATATACACAGTCGTGGAAATATACAAAATCCAGAAATCCAGTGTTTTTTGCCCATAATTTCTGCATAATCCAGTTATAGAAGAGTAAAGCTATTTGACATTGCTTAGAGTGAAATGGTTCAGAGAACCATTTATAACAAAAATACAGCCATTTTAATTACTGTCCAAAATGACCATTGAACCTGCACATACCTTTATCATGTGCAATGCTAATAATAATAAATATGAATACAGAGATGACTATATTTACTATTTTGCCTCAGAACAGCCTGCATTTTCTTTTTGTCTGTTCCATTTAATTGCATAATATACATTTGGTTTAGTAGGCTTAATGATGCAAAATGATGATGTTGTTAAGATTTAGGGATGGATATGAGAATGTGGAGCCACCATGAGTTTCAGTGAACATTAAGGGGTTTAATACATTTACAGCTTATTCAATGTTCTGGTAAACATAAGAAAGAAGCCGCACTGTACGAGTCAACTCTCACCTGTTGCATGTATCAGTATCTGAAATACCAAGCCAACACAAAAAGCAAGACTGTGTTGGAGTGCTCTGTGATTGACGTCACATTGTTGAAACTGGTAGTTTGCTGTGTCTGGCACATTTACACCACAAACTCTGTGACACTCCCCTGTCAGTTGGGTTGGAGGTGTCCACAGGGTGTAAATAAGGTAAACAGCTTTAACACACATGGCTGTTGCTTAGTTACTCTTGGTTTGTCAGTCAAGGCCTGTGCATCATGTTACTTTGTTCTTGCCGAGGGTACAGTCTTTTAGTATTTAGTACTTAAAGACTGCGTGAATCTGACTACACAGATTAATGTGTCTATTGTGGAACTTGTTTTTTTTTTCTCCAAAGAATCTCTCCCACTTACTTGTTCAGTAGTTCTGGGAACATATGGCCGCAATATTGATATACTGAGCTGAGCAACAGAACGGCTGCGGCTCTAGCTGCTCGGTTAATGGGAATAAATTGTGACATCTTGGGTAAACTGAAATAGAGTTACCAACCTCACCGGGCCTAGACCGTGTAAATATTATGATGAAGGCCACTAATTAGGAGTAGGAGTTTAGATTAAGTGGCTTGGGTCACACTGACCTTGTTTTGTTAATCAGGGCCTAAAATATGACACCCCCCCTGCCTGCTGTTTGTTTGGAGTAATTAGTGATATTTACCCACCTGGAAGTCACCAGAGGCATGCACTTTGTGTGTCTCCGATACCTCGTCCAGGACAGGGCCCTCTGTTTATGGGGGCGACCTGAAGAGTTTGTTTTTGTATGTCAGGGCCTTATACCTGATGATGTGACTGCCGTGGCTGTAGCGTCTGATTGAAGGCAGCCAGTGATTGTTTAGTGGATTAAGAGGCTGAAGTATGGCTCATGACATGTTTACTAGAAGAGTACAGGGTAACTCCGGTGCTGTTAATCATGTATAATCAGCGCTCGCAAGCTCATCAGTCTTCACATTTACCAAGCTGTCTCGCAGCTGTCGGCCACGTAATCTACCTGCTTTGGCATTTCCCTGGAAATGGAAGATGAATTCATTACTTCCACTTGCTGAGCCTCTCCCATGACAATATTGCGTTCTCTCTTAGCATAATATTGTGCTGTGACAAACATCAGTATCGCAGGTAGCGTGTTCCTAGTGCAGACTTCTCTCTGTGCTGTAAAGCAGATTATGTTATTATACTGTAAAGTGTAAAGTGGTGGGGTGGTGGCCTACTGGGTAGGATACTCGCCTCTAGACCAAAAGGTTGTGGGTTCAAATTCTACCTAAAGCATACCACCACTTAGCAAGAAGTGAGCAAGACCCTTAACCCCAGGTTGCTCTAGGGAGACTGCCCCCTGTAGTTTGGGAATGGAAGTCGCTTTAGATAAAAGCATCTGATAAATGAAAAGTCCATTGCTCATATATGAACACACCACAGCGCACACTGTGAACAGCAAGAAATCATTATCTGTATTTAACCCATTCACCAAGTGAAGCAGCAGGCAGCAATGAGTACAGCACCCAGGGAGCAGTGTGTGGGGACCTTCCTCAAGGGTACCTCAGTGAGCCACTGGCACTCCTGGGTTTCGAACCCACAACCTTCCAATTGCAGGGATGATTCTCTAACCACTAGGTCACCAGCTGGTCACTAACATCAATTGCACTCTAAACTAAAGATGCCAAAGAGGGTATTTTTTAATGTCTAATGCCATTGAAGAACCACTATTGGTTTCCTAAAAGAACATTTTGTAAATCACCTTAATTTGAACGAGAGTGTGGTCTTTCCCACTGCCTCCTGCTTGTCACCTCATGTTTCCTTTGCCAACCTTCAAGCTTATTGTCCCGCTTTGATGTTGCTGGTTCATTTGGTCATTTGAACAGAGCTGTCACTGTAAACACATCGCGGCTGCAGAATCTTCTGGGCAGCCCGGTGAGAAACGGTGCAGTTGTGGCATCGTCCCATCGGCTACAGGCTTGTTCTGCACCTCGTTTAGAGTGGAGATGCTGTCTCCAGGACTGTCTCCCCAAACGTGGATGCTGAAAGCAAGCCAATGCACGGGGTCTTCTGGGAGATAATTATGCCGGAAACCATTGTCTGGCCTCATGCTAACACCGTTGTGTTTATGCGCACGTGTGTGTGCGTGTTTAAAAAGTGATGTTTGTTTTCTCCTATTTAAAAGTCGTCCCATCTGTATGCATGTGTTTTCCCACTCAGAATTCCCTCTTTGTGCTTTGAAAAGCCACATTCCAGGACATGGAATAAGTAGAAGCGTACAACTACAATTCTGAAGTAATTAAATGCAGCTCATAATGCAGCAGTTAGGCATGACCAGACATCAAGACTAATGTTGATTCGGATGCTACCGCTGTCCTAAATACCCAATTAGTAAGAAAACATATCTTAACCTTAATGTACAGTAATATAAACAGACTTTATTTCAAGAATAATTTAGGCCATTTTTTTTTGAGCTTTAAATGTGTGAGCAGGATGGCGTTTTTAGGCCATTAGGCCTGTAATTAACAGGATTGTTAGTTAATGTTCTCCTCCAAGCATGCTGAGCTTTTACTTCAGCTCGGAAAGTAGAATTAGGGAGCATTGGATTAAAATCCCCCCAAAACGGAAACGAAAAGTGTTGCTTTTTATGTGTCCAGCACATTGATCCTACATGTCCTATCTGTGCCTCAGGTCATGCTCGTACTTGCATGTCAGCAGTGCCAGATGGCAAAAACTGGATGGCCAGCAATAGTGTACTTTGACTTAGTCCAATGTCAAATACCATTTAGTTAACAAGCTACTCATAAAGCACAGGGGGTTAACAGTCTGTCCTGCTCCATTAGCTGCAGTAACTTTAGCAAGCAGTGTGCCTCCTCAGGACTTGGGGGCAGCCTCCTAATACCCATAAAGACCATCCCTGGGGTGCCTCCATTGACTTGGTAAACACTGATAATGGTTTGTGTGCTGCAAGTGTAGAGCCTTCCACATGCTGTGCTCCAGGAACCTTATTCGCCCCCTCCTGTTGGCACAGTACCCCCGAAGTAGGGCTGCTCGATTAATCAAATTTCATTTTCAGTTTGGCTTCCAATGATTGTGAAAACAAGATAGTCAACAATTATTATACCTGTTTTGCATTGATACTATTGTTTTGTCTTACTTTACCCCTGGATTCCACAAGGGGGGAGCTGTGCCGCATTGTGGCTGCAACAAGGCTGCTGAGCTGATAGCGCCCATTCCCTGTTCATAATCAAATTATTTATGATTCAAACAGACACGCCACTGTGTGTTTTAGAAGCAACACAGCAATTCCAGCAGCAACTCTTCACTCTGCTCCGCTCAAAAAAAGAAGTTAATATATGTATATATATGCACACACTATTTATTATATATACCCCATATACAACATATACATTGCTAATGAGTAATGAGTTAAATAATTGTGATCTCGCTTTCCTGAAATAATTCAGATATTTGCAATAATCAAGCATCACTGGCTGAATATCTTTGTAACAACTCTATCTTTCCAGGAGCTCCTAAGATGCTCTACATAAAGAATTGCCTGGGGTGATACGCCAGGGAGGTTGGAGCAGTAAGGAAAATGCATGAAGAAAAAAACAGATTGACGCTTTGAGACACACTCCGAAAAAAGAGGCGTGCACACCCCTCGACTGAGCACCGCATAAACAGATATCCGCTCTCTGTGCCGAGCAAATCTCTATTAGGTTTGCATCTGACTGGAAATAATCCATATTTTCTGCGTGCTGATAAGATCTGCACCATGACTAATGACTGCACATAGTTAGCGAACCTTGCCAATCTGCTCATGCATTTTCCATCTGTCCTGCGTCGAGTTGTTGTTACATTTTCAGCTTCGGTCACCTCGTTCATGTCAATAAGCCTGTATCACACAGGGGGTGGTGAGAGTGCCAGGCTGCAGGGGGGGGGGGGGGGCTTTAGTGGTGGAACTTGTACGCTAACAACAATGCCCACAGCTTCTTTGAAGCTTCTTGTCAGAATCTAGTGGCTTTCTGTTGTTCAAGCCCCCAATGATCTTCCCGTCCTCTTTTTCCTGTCCCCGGTGGCTCACAGGCGTGGTGAGAGGAACTGTAGGTGTAATTAGGGCCACATGGCCCTTTGCTTCCCACACACGTGTACGGTCTTTCAGGAGAGACTTTTTCACTA
This sequence comes from Hemigrammopetersius urotaenia, assembly GCA_037974485.1. Lineage (NCBI taxonomy): Eukaryota > Metazoa > Chordata > Actinopteri > Characiformes > Alestidae > Hemigrammopetersius > Hemigrammopetersius urotaenia. The sequence continues at coordinate 21,151,484 of JBBPDC010000007.1, read as the reverse complement.
CGGCCAGAGCGGCTAACCTGAGTCGGGGACGCTCGCCCGGCTCTGAAAGAGGCCTGTCAGCTTCCATTAAGCTCTCCGACAGTTACAGTGCAGCACCCACCACAGCGACAGCCAGAAATGGAGTTTGAGGATGGAACAAAGTGCTGGTCATTCAAACACATCTCCTGCTCGCTGCTGCAGTGACCTGTGTTGCACAGTGGTCAAGATAAGCATGGTGGCTTTAATCAGACCCGGAATATATTCCAAGAACGTTCTGCCCATGACTGAAGCCCACCCAAGTTCTATTGAATGAAGAAAAATTATGACCGTAATCATGTCATTATGAGAGCAAGGCAGAATAAATGCTGAACTTGGTTCTTGATTTATGCTGGTTATTTTCAAACTTAGGCATTTAATGCAGTTGATACACCCTTACAATATAATATTGTCTAGGTTTGTATAAATGCTGTGGAAATAGTGCTGTTTCTTCAGAGATGGCTGTTATTATTTCATGCAGCCACTGTTGTGAAATCACCCAATTTTTGAAGAAAGTCTGTCCATTCTTTCTAGCACAAAACAGAAACAATCAAAGTATCCAGTGCCGAGAGCGGCACAACATTTTTTTTCTGCTCCAGCTAATCAGCTAAATTAACAAGCACGTTCTGAAATTAAGTGTTTGTGTTTGAGTATTGAAAACACTCAAATGTGTAGTTGAGGACCAGGGACAGGAAACACTGACCCAAGTGGCTGTCTAGTTTGTTCGATACAAATGTATTTTGGATGCAGTGCCTTAGACCCAAGCGATATCTCCAAGTCAAGATGACACGGTCAGAGTGTTATTGCCCCTTCCAGATGTGTCAGACTGCCATAGGCAACCGATTACATGTGTCACTCATTTACCGTCTGAAAAAATGCTCAGCCATGCGACCATTCCTGGAGGATTAATTCCCAGCATTGGTCATTAAGGCCGACCAGAGACCCCGCACATGGCCCAAACCCATCGTCCCGGAAGATATAATGAACGTGTAAATAGATAAGCAGGTCTTCAATTGAATGAGCCACGTCTTGTCATCTAGCTTTAATGGGGGAAGAAGCTCACTTTAGCTGAATCTTCTCTGCTCCAGCGCCCTTCACTGTCATATTTAGATGAAAGGAGGAACGCAAACGCTCCGAGGCTTTACAGACCACCCGTGTCTCACCCGTTTATTTAGATCATACAATTAGTCCTTTTCCCATCTGCTGTGTTTAGCCTGAGGACTGGCCAGTGATGCTACACTCGCACACTGTATAGACAGCCATTATAGAAATGTACACAGGAGACTTCACCCTGCACTGAGCGATTCTGAATACCACACTGTGTGCCCATGTGTGCGTGTGTGTCTTTATGTGTGTGTGTGTGTCTTAGAAATAAAGGATATTTAATTGTGCCCGTGCGTGCTTGCTGGTGGGAGAGAGTGAGGGTGTTCAGAGGATAGAAAAGGCTGCAGGATACAGCAGTGTGAAGAAGCAAAACCTTAATAGAATGGTCTTTTTTGGTTGTAAATGAAGCCCTGGAGAGCTGTTTGGGTCCGTTTGAATCAGTGTTACTGTGGGATGGCACGCCGGGCATAGTTGCAGGGAGGGTTGTGCACTGGTGCTGAGGGCTGCAGGCAGCAGCAGGCTGTGTGGGAGTCTGCAGGCTGTGGTCGTGCACTGGGATCGCCAGCAGTGAGGTGAGAGCTGTCAGTCAGGGGCATTTATGAGAGGGGGTGACTGCTCACTTTTCTTCATGAAAAAACTAGATAAGCCTCATTGGCCCATTCCAAAAAGAGGGGTGGATAGCCTTAAGATGTTATAGAATATGCTCTTTTTGAGGATGATAATTTATCTAACCTCCTATGAATCTTTTTCTCATAGAAAATGGCAAAGTTTTCACACACCACCACCTCCCATCTCCTTAGACATAAATCAGAAACTTACTCATTCTTGTTATTCTCTTCATCATACAGTCCTACAATCACACTTTGGCCACTAAGTGTTTACCAGACTCCCTACACACCTTATGTTTAGTGAAGTCAGCTGCTTTCAGGTGCACCCCTTGCTGACAATGCAGCAATTACGTAAAAAGAATAGGATGTTCTGGTGCAATCACCATTCCGAATGCCAAGCATCAGAGACAGCCCCCTAGTGTTGGTCTATGGAGCAGTGGAACTGTGTTCTCTGGAGTGATGGAGCGCCATCCAGCACTTTTGGGATGGCTGGAGTGAAGTTTGTCATCCAGATCATCCAGCATCAGTACCTGACCTCACTCTTGTGAGCCAAATCCTCACAGCAATTCTCCATCTTCTACTGTAAAGCCTTCCTGGAAGAGAAAAGGTTGTTACTGCAGTAAATGGGGTTCAAGCTCCTTATTAATAGAAACAGGTTTAAGCAGAGATCTACATACCTTTAGGCATTTTGTGTAGCGCAGTGTGACAGTTTTCATTGTGGTTCACATAGTCTTAATATGCTTTTTGAGTACATGATATCATAACACTGATCAGCTGCATGTTTCATTAAGAACAGACCATACTGCTCACAGTAAAATGTGTGAAACGCTGAATAAAAATAGTGCTCAATAGTATTTTTAAATGTGGCACTGAACATATGAACACTTCAGCATGAACAGACTATGGGAAAAGGTCCAGAATTACTTTAGCACACATTAAACCTATTCGTTTTTTTGCTTTTCCAGTGAAGTTAATGCTTCTGGGAAAGTGATAATATGATGAAATTGTGGACCAAACTCACAAATAAGCGCTTGAGTTCTGCAAACGAGATGCAGAGTGCTGAGCAGGGAGCCCTGTCCTCCGCCATCAAACTCTCCTCCGAGAGCAAACACACTTAATGATGGTAGTTCATCAAAGCACATTCTCTCCCTCTCTCTTTCTTTCTCTCACTCTGTGCCCCCTCCCTTCCCCACTCAGCCGTAGTCCCTGTAGTGATCCCATTGTCCACATCCCCTCCTTTCTGTTAATTGAACTTCATGCCAGTGCAGCAGCCACCCCCTCCATTGTGTTATAATAGGGTATCGACAGGATATACAGCACAGCCTAAAGCATTTTTAAATGATGAAATAGCACAAGGTCATCAGTGTCCCTGCTCCACCTCCCTCACTCATCCAGCCTGGGTCAAACCACACAGGGCTGCCGAGTGCTGCCTCTGTTTTTTGTGTTTTTTTAAATCTTAATTGTTAAATTGGTCACACTGGCTGGGATTTATTTTAATTCTCGAAGAGGAGGGTTGTCACTTTGTCTCTTTTGGAAATCCCTCACTTCCTTGGTGAGGGAAATTGCACTTGAAGCGCTCTCGGTTTTAACTCACTGATCTGGGATTTCACAGCAAACTCGTTTATCTGGGTTGGCAAGCTGCATTGTTAGCTGATTGAAGTTATATCAGTGAGATTTAAAGGGAGAGGGAAAAAAACAGAATGAAAACAACATACGGCTAACAGCGAGGGCTTCCAGCACATCTGAGCGCAGTTTCATTAGGAGATCAATAAAAAGCGATTGTTTATCCCGGTGTGGAAAGTGCGGTTGCTGGAAAGTGTTGTGCCGTGTTCATCACAGTGCAAATCCCCTGAAAAGTGAAGTGGCTCTTGTTGTGAGTTCACAGCTGTAGCTGGAGAACGCCAAGCCCGGAAACTTTCCCTGAGTTTTCAGTTTCTTTTGCCAGCTCCACTTTGTTTTGTGATCAGCAGATCAGCATGAGATTTGATTCTCGACTCTTGTTCTCGCGTCTCGCTCTTTCAGCCTGATTTGAAATGTTTTACAGATGCCGCGTTCAAAGCGTCTGACAGTCAGGTCTATTTGCCTGAAAATTTGATAGGTTGACCGGTTTGAGAAGCAGATCGGTTTGTGTGATCAGCATGTTCCCTCCTTGCTTACGCTTTCTCTGTGGTGGCGAATCGAGAGCTCGCCAAACACTGACTCACAGTAATGAGGTGAGCTCTGTTTAGGGTTAGCGTCTGTGATCTCTCACTGTCTTTCATTTTTTCTTTCCCTCGGTCTCATTGTTTCAGTCTCTCTTCCTCTGAATGTTCACAAGTGTCAATCGGTACCAGAGCAAGAAAAGGGTCCAGGCAGAGGAACCCAGGGCAAACACTGTTCAGCAGATACAGGCTTAATTAGATCATTAAATATGTTCAGGCTGGTGCTCTGCATGTATTTAGGCTGAGGGCACAGCAGCACTCCCTCTCACTCTCTCTCTCTCTCTCTCTCTCTCCCCTCTCTCCCTCCCTTTCTCTCTCTCTGTCTCTCTTTTTATCTATACAGTATTGCTCTCACATTCCCTCTCTCTTTTTATGCCCTTCTCTCTCTCTCTCCCCTGATCTGTTTCTTTTTTTCTTCCTCTCTCCATATCCTCCTTCTCTCTTTCTGTACTTTTCTCTTTCACTCTCTCACTCTCTGTCTCCCTCTGTGTGTGTCTCTCTCTCTCTTTTTTCACTCTCTTACTCTTTATTTCTCTCCTTCTATTCTCAATTTTGATCTCCACTCTCATTCTCAATCTCTTTCTTTCTCTCTTTCTAACTCTTTACCCCACCTAGCTTTTCTCTTTTCTTTTCTCTCTTTCTCTCTCTCACACACACACACACACACACACACACACACACACACACACACACACACACACACACACA
>JBBPDC010000007.1:21121196-21144360 GCA_037974485.1 Hemigrammopetersius urotaenia | reverse complement strand
CACACACACACACACACACACACACACACACACACACACACACACACACACACACACACACACACACACATGCCCTCGTCTCCCCCTCAACATGAGCACCCGGCACTCATTGCATGAAGTTTTCTGCAATGACCCAAATATGCAGCTTGTTGTGAATATACCCATGTGTTTCCGAGCTCTAAGCTCTGGAGACTGGAGACTGGAGACACACCTGCATCACACACACACAGACACAGACACACACACACTCAGACACACATAGGCCTTTCTGTGGCCCTGTGGCCAGCGCTGATCTGGGTGGAAGAGAGATTGAAGAGTGCGATGGAGAGCGAGTCAGACAGAGGAGAAAAAAACACAAACGCACTGGAAAGTTCCGGGGCCAACAAACTGTGATGAGAAATCAATATTATGTAAGCATGGCAGTGAGATTCCCTCCTGTGTTATTATTGATTTCATATGGGACCGCAGTACAGTCCTCGGTGATCATTTGCATACTGCTTTGCCGCTCACCCTTTTGAGATGCCAACTTCAAAGAGGGAAAATAAACTGCCAGGGAAAAAAGAGCTTGTTTAAAGATTTAAAGGCTGCAAAAATCAATTAAGCAAATTTGCAAAGAGCTCTTTGGTTTATACACGGCAGAAAAATCAACAAACAAACATGGTTCGTGTGAGATTTCATATTCAATTGGAACCCGTCTCTAGAACGGAGAACTCGACTATGAGTTCTCTGTTTTACCTGTGCCTGGCTTACATCCACCCTATAAAAGAGCATCCTTTATTGATTTGGTTTGAATCAGAATACCAGAGAATCTATAGCTGAAGTCTCACTGTATGTATGAATTTTGAATAACACACACTTTGTGTCATGCTTATAGGCCAGTCACAAATTCTTTGCAAAAGTGCGTCATGCTTTCACATAGAGTATGCACAGCAAGGTCTCAGACTGAAGAATTGGGACTGACATACTGACGATGGTATTCAAAACCATAATACAGGGATTGTAATCTGGACGCCGTTTTTGTAGAGACAAGATGTTTGCAGCTGCTGAATGGAGAAGGAAAAAATATTCACTGTCTTTGGCTAATTAAGAGGATGTGCATCAAAAGTATGTCCTGTGGAGTTCTGAGAGGGAGCAAGTGCTCATCCCAAAATCTCAGTTACAACAATGAAAGTTTGCCAGTTTGTTTCCATTCCAGGGAACACAGACTGTCTGAGCTGTAACAGGGTAGACCAAAGAAAAGTAGCCACTATGCCTTTTCTGTATGTACTGTCAGATCAGAGTGTCTCAATTGTTTCTGCCAAGGATGACTTCCCGTGTGAAAAAGGTTCCATGGATGCCACCTCTCCAAATCCCACCAAATAGACCCTGTCTAATTGGGTTTGATGCAGCACAGACTGCAAAAAACACAGACTGAAAAAGACCAGAATGTAAAAAACTCAGGCTGTAATAATCACAGACTGTAAAAAGTCCAGATTGTAAAAATCTTTGACTGAAAAAAGTCAAGAATTAAAATGTACAGACTAAAAATCTCAAAATGTAAAATTCCCTGACTGAAAAAATCTAATAAGGAAGCATCTTGTACTCAGTCTTGGAGCAGTTTAGCACACTTTGTGTTGATAAACGGTGTGTTCTGAAATGAAAGCTGTAATGGCACGTTCATTTATTGTTCAATTCTGTTCTTGCTGTTTTGCACATAATAGTTTTTAGTAAAATAAGCCAGAATACAGATATGATGTATTGCATTACAATAGATTTTATTTGGGGGGGAAAATTAAATCCACTATACTGTGACATCCAAAAACTATCTGAAATTTCATTTATACTGTAATATCATATTTTGCCCACACCACCCTCTATTAAGGACACTGGCTCATGTCAAAGTTTATAGACCAGTGGCTCTGAAAAACTCGTAGGAGTGATAGACTGATCTTTACTTTGGATATAATGTGGTGCAAGTCTGTATCCAGGACTCCAACCACTTTCTAGAACTGTGGCTATGGAGGAACACAGCAGAGGAGCGTGTACAGGGTTCGTTAAAACTTTGAGAGGTGACCGAATACTTACCCTCCATACTTCTCTTTCACACTCTCATCTCTTCCAGTCTTCCCTGTCTTGGAGAACGTGAGGCTGGCTCTGTGTGCCTGGGCTTGGAGAAGACAGGTCAGAGTAATTTATCTGACACTGCTGTCAGAAGCAAACTTAACGGAAGGCAGTTAACCTACATGCTCCCCCGGTTTGAAAAAAAAGAAAAAGGCTCCTTTTCTGATGGCTTGATTGCGCAGCTTTGTGAGAGCTCCTGCGATGGAGCACAGGGAGACGAGAAAGCAGCGTATGTGACGAGAAATGACGTATGTGGTGAGAACCTGTAAAATGATATGGCTACTCTGATTAAAAATTGCTCATACGCTATATGTTCCTGATCTGTGATGCAGCCTGCGGGGCTGGATGCCCTCTCAAAACAAACGTCATGGTCAGCTGTGTGTGTAGGTTCGTGAAGTACGACCCAGATCAGTTCCTGCGATAGTGATGTAATACGAATTTTGGTGTTAGTTGATAAGCACCATAGCCTAAGTCAGTTATCTATCCTGACACAGTTCTAAAATTTAGAACATAAAAAGACAAGTAATCCAGAGGAAAAAGGAAAAGGACATAAATACATTCTACTGTAGTTAAAATTACAAAAAATGAGTGTAAAAACATTTATAACAGTCCACAATGGCTTAGGTAAGCATACTGGGGGGTGCCATCTCCCTCACTAAAACGCCACGTTATTGCATATTCTGTGTATACTGCGTATTCTTATGCCACGCACAACCAAACTAATTATGGGAGTGAGTGTTGTAAACTTGAAACATATGTATGTGGTAGCCAGAGAACTCCTTGCACGTAATACAGCCATTTCCCTCTTAAGAAGTGCCTCTTCTTTCTAGTCTGAAGGAAAGAAAAATGTGTTAATGTGCAGTAACGTCCTGATGGAGTCTGCAGAAAAAGACTAGGCTCGTATTCCCTCTCTCCCTCCTCAATCTACACGTCTTTTCATCTCTGTCTGGCTACAGAGAAGTGGGGCACCCACTCAACCCTCCATCCGCTAATAAAGCATGATTCATAGTTTGACAGAGAAGATCACCTTTCTTCTCCTGAGTGGGGGTTCCTGCGTCCTCTAAAGTGCTCACTATAAAACTTCAGATTATAGGTCCATGTTGGTGCCTGCTTGACCACTCAGATGTTTCTCCAATCATCTCTCGGAATGACGGCGCCCGGCGTATGTCAGACAGTAGAGACAGAAGAAGACATTGAAGCGTTGTCCCAGTCCGTCCTCAGCCGGATTGATTAGCTGAGACGTGATCAGACACAAGAAGCAGTTTGTGGTGCTCTAAGCGAGACGAGATCCGTGTCAGGCCTGGATTAAAGGCCAGATGCTGAAACAAATTCTCATCCAGAAAAAACCCCCAAAAAAGCAGGCTGTTCCCCCACAGGGCTTTCGCACATCCACTGGCTGAGATCTTGCATGAAAGTCGAAACCGAGCCGCCTTCATGCGCCGTGCACTTCATCATATCTCTCCGTCTAGGTGGTTATTTTAGGCTCTTAATTTCTCTGTTTGATACAGTTATTACATCATTTTACAGTCCAGCGCCCTGACAGAACTAGCGCTGAATTATTAACGGGTTTCATTTCATGAACTATTCATGACATTAAACAACACGTTTCACATTAATAAAGTTCCTTGGCTCAGCACTGCTACTTCGGGACAGTCGTGCAGTGTGTCCTCTGTCAATACAGAGATGAGTGGCAGTGCTTTCATTAATGCGAGCGACTGCATGGGCCTTGTTTATGGGCGCGAGGTGATACAGGCTCAGTCAGTCCCACGCCTAGACTTCAGTGCTTGATTTATGATGAAACGGGACAGAAAGTTAAACATGAAGCACATTTTAATGAAGTGAGTGTATCATAAAATGACTTATCAGGGATAGATGTGATCTCATAACGAGAGCGTTTGGGGACAAACGTGGAATGTAGACTTGGAAGGGTGCGAACAAGCTGAACGAAACTTCAACTCATCTTGAAAAGGTTCTTTAGGTAACCAAAAATGGCATGTGAAGAGTCCCTGGTTTTAAGGCTGTACCTCAGACCTTCTTCTGTTTCCCATGGAGTAGGGCTTTCAAGTGAAACTGCCATTCTACTGGTTTTGTATTATTCTAGCAGGAGATCAAAATCCACACATGGCATCGCTTCCTTTAGAGCTGTTGTCGGTTATTTATCTGAGCAGCTATGAAGAATGTCAGCGGCAGCTCGAGTCCAAAAAAGACCTTTTTTTTTCAAGGGTGCGCTGTTTGAGGCTTTAAATGTCTGTAATCATATTAGAACCGTTTGTGTACCAACATGCTGTAAGCTGTCAGTTAGCGTGCTTTTAAATGATGTCAGAGAGATGCTTTTGCTTGAGCGCTGGCTCTTGTTAGTGTAAGAGCGCGCCGGCTGAGTGCTGTGAGCTCTCGACGCCTCACACACTCACTGATTGCACTTTCCCAGCCCAAGCAGAGCGATGGAGGCAGCTACTGCTGCTCCCCTCTGCTACTGGGTGGGGAGGGGATGGAGGTGGGGTCTAGGGAATTTATGTCTGCTATCAAAAGCCTTTCATCTTCTACTGCACACAGTAATAACTGAATGCCACGGTTGTCACTATTTGATGGCACCTTTGCATTAGACTAGTCCCCATTATCAATAACAAAATGCTCAAATAAGACTTTTTTATTTAAAGGGGTCATGGATTCTCCTCTTAAGCAGTCCATCTCAGTGTTTCCCACTCTTTTTTTCCACAAGCCCTATGCAACAAGAGCTTGACAAACATTTCTCCCCATTTTTTCCCCCTGATCCACTTAGATGAGTGCATTAAATTGTGGAAGTAGGCCTGTTTCTTATTCTTTGTGCCTGCTGAGCAGGCCTATTAAAAGCGTATCCCATGGTGTACTGTGTTAGCCACACTCTTCCGCTGGCGGCAGGCAGGGATTTCTGGTCCAAATGTGTTCCAGCCAGCGGCCCTGTGAGGCTCTGCAAGTCCCTGTAAACCCTGCAGAGCTCAGCAAGGCCCCGTGAGGCTCAGACGCGACCTGGATTCTCGCTGGGCCAGTGTTTCCTGCTGCTGACCTGTGGCCCGCTGGCAGGAGGGGGTCAGAGGTGCTGCGGTTCATCCCTTAACTCCAGCAGGGCAAATCAGAAACACATGGTGTGTGTTCTATAGCCTCCCAGAAACCCCTTAAATGTTCATCTCCTCTCTCCCACACTTCAGTGTTTGAACTTTAAGCTTCAGCACAACTCTGCCTCTCATCATATTTCTTCCCTCTCTCATAATATACTTCACTCTTTCTTTCTATTTCTGTCTCTCGCATTATAGACTTTATTTCAGTCTCCAGCCTCTCTCTCTCTCTCTGTTTACTCACCGTCCCAGCGTGGACGATAGACAATCTCTCATTTCTCATGATCTCCAAACTACCTGAAACTGGTAATGTGGTTTTAAAGTGATATGTTAGTAGTCTCTCTTTCTCTCTCTCTCTCTCTCTCTCTCTTTCTCTCTCTCTCTCTCTCTCTCTCTCTCTCTCTCTCTTTCTCTCTCTCTCTCTCTCTCTCTCTCTTTCTCTGTGCCTGTCTTTTTCACACTGTCTCTCCAAGTCAAGGACTCATCTTCTTCAACTAACAATAAAACTCTTAAAGCAAAGCGTGTACTTCACTTCTCAGTTGTTTTTGAATATCACAGTAAACACAGTAAACCCTTATATCCGATGATAACATCCTATGCAAATACGGATGTATGTAGTGCTGAATGTAGCTTAAATGAGCTCAGTAGGGGTTTATATTCTACAGAGACCGACCGCATGTAAAATCTGGAGTTCCATCACAGGTCCATTGTTTTTCGGTGTGCTTGCTTTTATGCCTGTCCAATTGTATGGATCTCAGTGGAACACAATTTCCACAGCTATGTTCTGCTGGCTGCTAGAACGGCGTGGAAGTCGTTTATTGTTGGTTGTCTGTGTTTATTTGTATTTTTTTCCCCCTGTGCTTAGATCATCCTGCTAAACCCCTGGCATCGTTACGTGGGGAAAGATTCCTCCAATTTCACTCTGAGACAAAATATGCAGCTCCTTTTTTTGTAGTTTGTAGGTATTTACTCCATACTCTGCGTTTTCAGTGTCAGAACTGAGCGTGGTACACTGCTGCGTGTTTGTGAATGAGGGAGCGTGAGGAGGAGTGAAACGTGACAGAGAGAGCACTGATGTCCCTGTGAAAAGCAGAGGCCTGAGTATTTCTCACTTGTGTTCTCCAGGGTGGCATTTCAGCCAGTGAGAAAGAGCTTAAAGGAGGAACACAGAAAAGGAGAGAGAAAGAGAGAGGGGGTAGAGAACAAACAGTGGTTTTAACCTCTTGAATGGCCCATATCATGGAGAACCAAAAGCATTTTAGTGTGTTTTTTTATTTTTGCTTTTTAGAATAGGAAAGAGTTTAAAGTAACATGAAACTACTGTTAAAGGTTCATATTGTACCATTCACTCCAGTCCATTTAGTTCATATATAGAAACTAAGCGGCAAAACAGATTGTTTGGAATTCATGCTGGAGATGGTTGTGATGTCACAAAAACCAACACATTTACATCCATCCACTTATTTAGCCTACAGTCCTTCAGCATGTACTAAGACTGCGTTGTATGTCAGTGTACCTTGGTATTTAGTCATATGCCTCCCTTCCCTAAACTAAAACTAAACTAAACACACCTGGTCAGTGAATGAAAACCCCATTTCTTCAACAAAACATTCACACGGTGGGCACCATTAAAATGGGCAAAATGTTTTGACACAAATATTCCCGCCAAACTAATGTCAAATACTGTTTACCTTCGGAAATATCAGGTTGGTATAAAGGTATTAAAAAATTAAGACTACTGAGTAGAACTTATGGATTATTCACTTAAGGCTACAATGAGTGCTTTAACCAGCCTTGTGCTTTTTGCATCTCAGCCTATCACAATTCCAGAAATATGACCAATTGCATGATCCACATACAGTGATATTCTATAGGCAATTGTTGATTTTCTACATAATAATAAATGATAACATCCTCTAAAGGGAACAAACTTAACATATACCTTTTGGGCAAGTTTATGTTTTACTGTTTGCAATAAAGCAAATAACATTTGCAGGAGTCTGTTCTCTGTTCACACTTAGAAAATAAAAAAAACAACTTTCATTTGTCCAGGGACACGCAAACTTTGGCATGCGACTCCAATCATTGCTCTTATTTATGAGGGCAAATAAAAACAAAACACTTATTTAACCACACCACATTGGTAAAGCCTTGCAAAATCAATATGCAGCAATATAATCACTAGTATGATCACAATAGTTAGTACGTAGTACAATAACTCTGAGACTCAGATGTTAATTGACTATGTAAAAGACGAAGAAAAGAACTGTTTAGCCAGATGGTTCCCTTAGTCGTTAAAGGGTTAAGCACTGGTTTCTCTGCATTGTGTGCACAGGTGAGCTGCGCTGAATTAAAGCTGTGTGCTTTAGCAATGAGGCGGCTAAGTCTGCAGATTTACAGCAAGGTACCCCCCCTGCTTAGATCACACACACCCCAAGAATACTCAATACACAAGGCTTGCTGGAGTGAAATGTCATTTGTGTGTGACATGGTGCACATCTGTGTACCCATGTGTGCCTCCAACAGAAACCCCCACCCCCCACCGCCGCCGCCCATTACATCCTCTTCACACACACTCACACAGACCCCGAGGAGTTGAGGATGCACTCTGTGTTTGCGGAGAGTGTGTGCCATGTGCCCTGATGGGGACGTGTAAATTGTGTTGTGGTTTGCACATTTTTTTGGTTGTTTTTTCACCCCCCTCAGTTTCGGAAATAGCAAACAAAAAATTGCTTGTCTCCTGCAGCCAGGCGTGTTTATTTAAAATTTTCTTTTAGAAAACAACTTCTGCCTTAAACCAAAAACACAGCTTTGGGGGTTTTTTTAGATATAACTTGGACATTAATTATAGCAAAAGCTCATACATAGTCAAGAGAGGCCTGGCAGGTAGGAAGAACAGCTCTTGCTGCTTTTGTTTATTTTAAAAATGAAGATTTGTATTTTCTTAAAACGATAATGGCTTTAGAGCTTGGGCCTCAGGATATGCGGACGTGCAAGGCGAGCGGTTTTGATGGCTGTCAGGCCCTCCCTGATGCATTCGGAGGTCTTCATTTGGCGTTCAAAAGCGAAGGGAAGGCTCACGTTTGTTTTCAGCCGTTTTCTTCTCTTTTCCAGAGAGCTCACTTTTAATTATGGCACGGAAGTCAATTCTCAGGTTGAAATGGTGCCTGAATGGAGCATGAAATTGCCGTGGTGTATTTGGAGCTGTTATCTTGGGTGAGCTTTAGCTGAACACACATATTTGCGGTGTGTAACAAGTCCAACCTTTGAAGTTTTGCTCCTAGCGAGCGCGAGGGGCCTCTTTGATGTTGCTTTGCCTGGTGTGTTTCTACTGGGGAAAAGGCCTGACAGGGCGGGAGGGAGGCAGAGAGAGAGAGAGAGAGAGGGTGAGAGAGATGATGATGAGAGAAAGAGGGAGAGAGGGTGAGAGAGATGGTGATGAGAGAAAGACAGAGAAAGAGAATGAGAGTGAAGGGGAGAGAGAGAGAGGTGATGATGAGAGAGAGAGAGATGAGACTTTTTACACTTCTCTATTTACCTAACTCATAGACAGATAAGTGACTAAGTATATAACTCAATGGTTATATAAATAGTAAAAGCATATAAATAAATAGATAAAATAAATAAAATAATTAGGGTAAAACATGACAGCAAACAGTTAATACACAAAACGTAGACAGAGAGAGAGAGAGAGATGGTATCAATGAGTGAGAGAACATTAGAGTGAAGGGGAGAGAGAGAGGTGATGATGAGATAGAGAAAAAGAGAATGAGAGTGAAGGGAAGAGAGAGAGTGAGTGTGTGTGTGAGAGAGAGAGAGAGAGAGGTGATGATGAGAGAGACAGAGGAAGGGAGAGTGAGGGAAATGATAAGGATGAGAGAGAAGAAGAGAGGGAGATGATGAGAGAGAGAAAGAGTGAGAGTGAAGGGGAGAGAGAGAGAGAGAGAAGATTAGACACCTCCAGGTCTGAGAGCACACAGATAAAAGAAATAGCGTCTGCTCAGACATCTTATGCAGTTCACGCTCGGCCCTGATCCACTTGAGGTCAACAGAAATGGCAGGTCACCACACTGCCCAAGTGAGAGAGACAGACTGTCCAAGAAGAAAATACACAGGGGACGCAGGGGTCCAGGCAGAGCAAAGTAAACACACTCTTTCCCTGCTGAGTGTGATGTCATCCCTCGTAGGTGTACCTTCATCTCTCCTCATCTATATTTAGTTGAAGGAGGGCACCATCTCCGTGGGCAGGGTGGATGTGGAGATCCTAGGTCCTTATGGACCTTTCTGAAGCTCCAGCATTAACAGAATTCCCAGGGTTGAATTTTACCCACAAGTAAAAACCATACAGAAATGCAACACATGTCCCACAGCGATTGTAGATCCCTTCTAATTAGTGAATTCACTACTGTAGGAAGTACCAACTGCTGACACAGGCGTTCATGTGCAGTTGTATAATCTCATAAAGCATTGTCCAAAGAATACAAAGCTCTATAGCAGATTATTATATCCAAGGCCAAAAGAGGTATAAAGCCCCCCAGCTTTGGACTGTGGAGCAGAACTGTGTCTCTGGACTGATGGAGCTTCATCCAGTATATTTGGGATGAGCTGGAGGGGAGTTTGTGGGCCTCAACTAATCATCCAGCATCAGCAAATGACCTCACTATTGCCCTTGGCTGAATGCAATTAAATCCTCACAGCTTCAAAAACTTCTAAAAGTATGATAACGTTTGAAAACGTCATGTAGCATTGCATTCTACATACAGTGCCAAGCACAGCTATAACACATGAGTGCCCTGCACCATGAAACCCATTTCTATACTTATTTAAAAATAAAGAAATGTAACTTTAAACATCTTTTGTCAACTTATCTTATTTGGTATGAGCTAACTCATCAGAAATGTGCTGTTTTTAAAAATATACAAGATTAGCCTGGGCTAAAAACATTAGCAAAAGTAAGAGACGAACACCAAACCTTAAGAATGACTTCCTCTCTATACACACTAATGGCAAAATGCTGAATGGTGCGACGTGGGGCCTGAGAAACGACAGAGTGCTAGTGAGTTCTGAATTGAACCCTGGTAAGCTGGTGAGTTATTAAAAGAGATCTGTTTCTAATTTTTGTGCCATGTCCTGTGAGGGGCGGCTCAAAGCAGGAGCCATCACATGTCGACCTTCACAAATACACACACCTTGAGGCGCAGGAACAGATTACTGAATTAAATATGATTCATCTAGTAACTCACTGTTTTTATACTCCAGCAGTTGTCTGGTAGAGCCTCCATCACAGTTTAATGAGGGTGCCTTTGCGTGCGTGACATTTGTGTGTGTGTGTGTGTGTGTGTGTGTGTGTGTGCAATCGGACAGGTGGGGAGACCCGCTGCGTAGCGTCAGGCCTCAGTGTGCCTTTGCAGCGCTGCACGGTGCGAGCTATTAGGATGCAGACTTTGAGTGGTGTTCAACACACTCATGTTTTTATTTGTCTGTTTGTTTACTCACACAAGACTCCGCTCCCTCCCTGATTCCCAGGGCATAGGCTGCAGTTTGTTTGTGTCTGTATCTGCTGCTCCATCTGTGCATTTGAATCATCCCTTACCTCTTTCTGTGTGTGTGTGCATGTGTGTGTGTGTGTGTGTGTGTGTGTGGTTGTTTATGTATAGCTTGTCTGTGATCCCCTCAGTAAGAACTGTTATTTGGTGAAAGTTTGATGCGGGAATTCTGGCTCGAATTTGAGCGCAGCAAGTGATACACCTGTGATGCTGCAGCTCTTTTTCTCCCACCGTCTGCCTGTCTGTATGTCTGTCTGTCTGCGGTTTGGCTTTGACACTCCATGCAAAAGCACATTCCTCCGCACCTGCTCGCTTGTCACTCCCCCCCTACACCCCACACCTCCCTCTAAATCTCAGCCTCATGAAAATGCTAAAAACGTAAATTTTTGCGAAAAAAGGAGCAAGCGATAGAGAGAGAGACGATTCTCATTTCTTTCCATAAAGAGAGCAGCGTTTTGTATCGGCCTTAATGCAGGATGAGCTCCCCTCAGTGTCCTCATGAAATTCAAACCGGCTATGGGTTTCTGCGCTGGCCGCTTGTGTCTCGCGGGGCCCACTTTGCAACAGACGTTTTTCCATTTGTGTCAGAGACGGATGAAGGACTGATTTCCTCTCTGGAGTCCATCTGTTCTCTGCTCTAAAGGGGACACTGTGCTATGGGCTCTGGACCTCAGCGCCCAGCCTGGGCCTCCATCTGCCCCAGCCAGACCTTTTCTGGATCTGGGCCAAGGCCTGACAGACCAGTAACTGTCCACTGCCAAATCCTCACCAAAACATTCCATAGCAGCTTGGCCATGACACCCCCGCCCAACACACACACACACACACACACACACACTTTCCCCACTTTCCAGTCCCACTGCCCATTCTCTGGTGCCAGTGCAGACATGGAGTTCGGAAAGCCCCTTTCACACCCACAACACAGGACATTATCGAGATACTTTAACTGGTAATGATTGGGCCCATAAACTCTTTTTTATGGGGCTGCTCACATACATGCGTGCCATAAACAGGAAATATGTGCCAAACAGGAGCTGGGGTGCTCAGCATGAAATAATAACTATTCTGAATGTATGCAACAAAATGAATTTAAAATGTCACAGAAATGTTGCTGTAATCTACATTTTGCTGTATATCCAGTTTTGCTGTTTAAGTTTGAGTCCTACTGGTGATGTGTTGAACTAGGTGTAGTGTTCACACTTTGACCTGTTCCCCTTCAATTTACTGTCAATTTCTTGAGTATGCGAGTGTGAAAGGGCCTAATGTGAGTGCTAAGGTGATTAGAGCAATGACACTGATTTCAGAACTTGCAGAAAACGATCCCCAAAAGAGTTCTTAGAGGTTCTTTAGAGGTGCTGGGGAAACCTTTAAGAATATTTCTTAAGATGATTCCTTAAAGCGATGTTTGCCAGCCTTGGAGGTTCACCCCTGTCTACTTATTGGTATTTTTTACAGATGTGCTCTCAATATACCTGATCCAGCTAATGAGTTGTGGTTCTTTCTAAAGCAAGGAATACACTAAAGTGTGTAGGGCAATGGAAACGTTAAAGGGGGATGAGCATTAAAAAGATCCTCTACACAGCGTGAGGGTTAAAGTCTAAGCCAAGAGCATGAGGAACTTTTATCTTTAAAGTAAAGGTCATAATCTGGTGTGCTTGACACCTCCCTTGAATTGAATGAAATGCACAGAAAGGACGCTGGACCTCGGTGAACTGTCAGCCTACTGTAAACAGTCGCTTAGTTTAGTTTGTTTCCCCTCTGTAGTGCTCGGTTCACGGCCTTCACAGTACGCGCTCTCGTCATACATATTTTAGGACGTGTGCATGTGTGTGCCGCCTGCGCTCCCGAGCACAAAGCATGTTTTTCGATAGCTTTGTGTGCTCTCTCCTCTTGTTCTGACAGAATGCTCTTTCATGCCCGAGCAACAACAGAGAGTGGGGCACGAGTCGATGCATCTCCATTTCACAGGCAGCCTGCACTTGTGTAGTGTCCAAAGAGCTGCCAGATCAAAACCAATCTCTGCACTTCCAAAAGCCCTGCGAAAGTTCCCCATCACAACACAGAGAGAGCACAAGCCCTGGAGCACGCCGCTTCCAAACTTGCCGCGCACACACACACACAGACAAACAAAAAAAACTGTGGCAGCTGGAACACTGACAGCTCCTGGCACTATCAAACAGCTCCAGCACTGACAGTGAGGTAACACACATGGGCCGAGCGCTTCACCCAAACTGGACAGAGCCAGAAATCCTGATAGACAACATCATTCGCTTACAAACTCGAGCTTTTAACCCCTTAACCTTCTCACAGTCCTCGGCTTCAACGCCACATTCCTATTAATAAAAATTCAGTCATTCTGCTCAGGTCTTAGGTGAGGACATGGAAAGAATTCCCTAATTTTGTTTGCCTTTGATCAAAGCATTTCTTCAAGAACTTTGAACAACTTTACAATATTTTGAAAAAGTCAAAGAAGTAGAAATGTTTGAAACCATTGTTTAAGCCTATTAAACCTGCCATCTGATGAAAGTCCACATTGCCTTTAGAACTGCTTTACTTACACCTTTGCCCTGTAAAACAAGCAATACTGGACTTTCTACCTTGACCTATTCTTTTTGTGATTTTCCTGATTTCCTGATGCATTGCTCGCTATATAAAGCCTCCCACTTTGCTGCTTGTTGATTTATCCATGGGTTTCCTAACAAGAAGAGTAGTTAGCGAGATTAAAATGGCCAAATATATTGATGAGTCATCAGCAATGTCATAAAAATGGTCCCAATGATAGCACCAAATTAATGGGTGCCTAGGACTCATTGATGCTTGTTGGGAGTAAAGGGTAGCCTAGTCTGATTCCACTTTTCCACTTCCATCTTATCGGTAACTGTATTTCCTAAAGGCCTCTTTCAGCAGGATAATGTGATCTGCTACTCTGCAAAATAGGAGGGTGTGAGCATTCAAGGTGTTGCTCCCCATATCTCAGTCCAATTGGGCATCTGTGGGATGTTTTGGACAAACTAATCTGATCCACCTGCATGATATTAGACAGGTGGTTTTAATGTGGCTCGTGTATCTGCCAAACATACACATACAGAACTGTCTTTACTGATAGCCCACAATAATTGCATTAATATGCTTCCTGTTCATACACATACAATCAAACACAGCAAAAAGAAAACACAGAGTTAATGTAACACAAATAATATGTTTCATGTTCTGCTCTCATTCCTTTCAGTCAGAATCTCTTCTTATTTCTCTTCCTTTGCCTCCTTCCTCTATCTCCTTTTTCTTGCCGAGCTTCATTCTGAATGATAATAAAGCAGAACCTTTTTTAATGCATAGCAAAATAACCCTAAAGTGAAAGAGGATCCTTATTCGAGGCAGCTTATTTCATCTCTAATTATAAAGTGCAATGAAAGAACATTCCAGTTGAACAGAGTAAACATTTTCTCTCAGCTTCATTAAATTACACCCGCCACTCTCGCTCAGGCTGCTTTTCTCCCCCGCCTGTTGTGTTATTCGCTGTGTGCCACACTTGACTGGGCTCAAAACATGGTGGATAATGAAAAAGGAGGGAAGGGATGAGCACTCGTTCATCAGAGAGGGGCTTGTTTCCACAGCAGTGCCGGAGGGGTCGGCGGGGTCACCTGCCTGCTTGTAAAGCGGGTCTTTAACTGCCCATTGAGTGGATATGAACAAGTGGCCGAATACGTGGTAAGGAGTGATGTGAAGCTGCTTTCAGCACAATCACACACTTCAGAGAGAGAGAGAGAGGGAGCAGTGGTAGAACATGCCAAGAAACACTAGTCAACTGAAAAGGTGTGGTGCTGGAAATCATTGTGACTGTTTTATCCAAAAAGGCCCCCCCACCCACCACTCGCTGCTTCTGTCTCCCCACTTTCCACATATTCAGCATTTTGAGGGCCAAAGTATTTATCATAATCAGGCTTTTCTGACCCGCTCTTGTTTCCGCACCTCGCCATTTCCAGTCCCATTACGCGCTGCTCTCCGTTAATTGATGTCATATTTCACTCTGACATTTGGTTGCATCCTTTTGTCCTATCTGTTCTCTTTGCCTCTAGAATTTACATTGCGCTTTTTTCCCTCTGTCAGCTATTCCCCCAGGTCTGTGCTTCACAAGCAAATTTTTTCTCCTGCTGTTTTCCGTGAGCTGGTTTATATGTGCATAATGCATGTCTAGGCCTGCATTTCTGACAATAAGGAGAGACCAGCCTGCCTGCCATAAGCCCCCATCCACTCCCCACCCCCCACCCCCCAACCACAGCCTGAAATGACTAGAGCTATTTAGATTGTACAGCCCACTACACTTTTAAAAATTCAACAGCACTAAATTGTCACTACGGTGTTACTTCAGTTTGTTCCATTGGTGCCCTCAATGGAACTTCAGCATCTTTAGAAAACATAATTGTGCCATATTTTGTTGAAGTTTTAAACCAAAAAAAAATTTTTATAAAGTGTGGCAGAGTATAGCAGCTGTAAAATGTATGTAAACAGTTAGAAAAAAGGTACAGTCCAAACAGTATGAACACACCCCCAACAGTACAACAAGTACATTCACTGCATTCAGTATTGAGTCAGTTCATTTTAAAACAGATAACTGCAGTGCAATGTGATACAGTTGTGTTCTTTAGGTAATGGTACAACCCTTGGACGCTCTGAAAGATATTATTTAAGTATTACTTATTTAGATGCTGACAGAGTTAACATATAAGCATCGGTGGGTATTGCTCCTGGGCTAACATTAGCCAAAAGTGCAGGATCAGTTTGAGTATTTGAGCATTTTGAGCTTTACATACTACTTTTAGGTGTTTTAGATCTGCAATGAAGCTCTTAAATGAAAAAAAAATTGTTTAAAAAAGAAATGTCATATCTTGCCGTGTGCACAAGTCAAATCTCAGTCTTTGTCTCGTGTGTGGCCGTGTAATATGCGAACATGCCGTGATGTTACTCGGGAGATGGTGGTAATGGAATATGAAACACTGAGACGTTGGGCAACAGGCCCAAATCTCTGCTGACAGGTAGACAGGGAAAGGCCCTCAGGGCGAACCGGGGCGAGACGGGGCAAGGTGTGTTATCATGCCCCACATGAGCCCGGCTCTGGCACCCGTTGTCAGGTGACTGCAGCCCAGCCGTGCCCTCCTTCCACCTGACCCACCAGCCCTCGGGGGGCTTCGGCCACGTTGGAGAGCCGGCGCCACCGCTAACGCTTCAGCATCGCTACCTCCTTCACCTGCGCTCGTCTGAGTTGCACAGACAGCCGCGCTGGCCTGGATATCACGGCCGAGCATGTCAGAGAGAGGGAGCAAAAGCGTGGGAGAAAGGGAGAGAAAGAACAGAAAGGGAAGAAGAATGCAACAACAGCGGCGCTCTTGTCCTGAGCAAGCGTGTGTATGTTCCAGAAGTGCAAGGACACAGGAACAGTGGCTGTGAACACGCATCAAAAGCACCAGACTGCGTTACTTATTGATGCAGTGGCATACCTCGCCTTTTTGAATATAAATGCATTATTAAAATGGCGAGAAGAATAAGGGCGAACAAAGAGAAAACTGAATCATGTTCTTTCTACTCCCCGCAGACGGCTGTTTGTGATTTATGGTTTTGAGGGCTTGCTGGCATGTTAGAAATCTGAAGGTGAAGCTTGCTGTGGCAAACAGAAACCCAGCAGGTTCTCTCTCTCTCTCTCTCTTTCTTTCATTCTGTCTCTGTGTAAAGCCAACTGCAGTCGATTGTGTTATTTATTATATTCTGTCTGTAATCAAAAACTTACCACTGGTAAACTGCTCAGCTAACAGGGATAGCTGTTTTTCATTTAATGTGCAGTTTGTGGCATAGAGTTCTATTCAGACACATGGGCTAGTCATGTCAAGGGTTTCATAAAAAGAGTGTGATAGACAGCCTAGATAATGCCTTGGAACTGTCCATCTACATTCATCAGTGCTGTATGCCCAAAATGGGCTTATTAAGCAGGCCTCTCCAAGGGCTGCACAAATCTTTGCATAAATCCGTGTTTGCTTTTTTATACATAAAACCTATTTGGTTGTTCAAAACGTTTTGTTGAAAGAGACTGAAAGTACTGAATGTATAATTGAGAAATAAAGGTTTTACTCATCTTAATAAATACTACTTCTTCAGTGGAGTAGTCTGCGATATTGGATTTTTGGTTTAAAAAGAAACACATTATTATTTGGCACAAAAATGGGTAGATTACTTGATTACTCATATAAATGATAATCACATTAATATGTGAAAAAATGGGCAAAGTAAAATGACAATGTACTTCTCATTTATGGTCTACATAATGAAAACAGTCCAAGTAATCCAAGCCAGCAAATGATGAAAAGCAAGTGAGAAACCAGGATGAGGCAAAGTTGAATAGACCTCGATAAAGAGTGCGTTCTTCAAGCTGTATAAACAGGAGCAGCCGAGAAATTGCAGGTGCGGAAAGAAAGTGCCTTTGTTCAGAGAACTAAACAGACACAGTCTTCAGAAACAGTGGATGGGAATCAAAGCCATCTTTTCCAAGCAAGTGAAATTTGGAACAGAAGAGTTTGACTGCTGCCGCGGCGAGGACGTTGCGGCCAGGTGTTGAAATGTGAGGGTTAACAGCAGGAGAGAAGTGTAATCGGAACTGTGATCCACTGAGGCGCAATCAGCTTCACACAGAATTTGCTTAACTGGTCTGTGCGGCCTCTATGTATGTCAGTACAGGTCAACATCCAAGCACAGCAGATGCTTTGGAGAAATTAAGACAGAGGATCTATAACAACAGCTTTATAATAAAGAGAGATTGAATGTGTGTGTGTGTGTGTGTGTGTGTGTGTGTGTGTGTGTGTGTGTACGGTGGGGGCATGACAGGGTGCTGACAGTTCAAAGTAGTTCAGCAGGTCACTTAATCTTCCTTTTAGCTCAGAGCACATTATTCCAACACCACACACACTCTTGTCCAACCTGATGACTGCGGAAGTTGGGAGCTTCTCTCTCTAAGTTTGTTGTTGATTTTCCCTGTGACCTGTCAGCACAGCGTCCAGACTGGACAGAGGGGCTGTTGGAGTGTCGACTCTGAATGCTGGAGGACGGGCAGTTTCACTGAGCCGCCGAAAGCTCTTCAGGACATCTCATGCCTTTTGTTAAGCCGACCCTGCTTTCTATTAGTCAGTGGACTCTGGAGGACGCTTTGATCAAGCAGCAGTTTCAGTGCTGAGAGACAAGCTGCAGCTCAATCACTTCCATCTTTCACCCCCGTTTTCCATCCTTCATCATCCTTTTCATTCAGCCTCACACAGTTGTGCTCATCTCCCTTCCAACTCTTCCGCTACTTTAGAAATACTATTGATTTGCACGTTTACGCATTGCCCACCCGGCATCTGGAGACACTGTGTCTTCTTTTGAAATGTTCGAGGTTATTTTCGCTTTTTACTGAAGACCAAATCAGAATGCATGTGTTCAGTGGTGGAAGAAGCTGCAGTAAACAGAAAAGACCAAAATGGTTCAATCTTGTTGTTTGAGGCTGTATGTCAGTTGTACCCTAAAATATCATGAAGATAGTCAATCAGATTTTAGAACCCACATGAATTGTTTATTACCAATTTTTAGTAACTTGTGTATACGTTTGCTCACTCATCTTCGTTTTACTGTTTTTCTTGGTAGGAAAAACAAGTTTTGCCTTAATATTGATTGCCAGTTTTCTGTTAAAACACACTCTGAATATCTTTTAGTTTAAGGACCTGAAAGGTTTCAGTGTTAGCTAATGCTGACTTCACAGCAAAGGCAGTTTCTGCTGAATTCAACATTTAAAGGCAACCCAGAACTTTTCAAAGTTGTCACAAAAATGTTTTAAATTGTGATATTAAAAAAAAAACTGATTTGTCTTTTATATGTTAAGTTCTTGCAAAACAGTAAAAGAAAATATGCTCATTTGTACTAAGAGGTCTTTAAAAACCCAGGAATCCCAAACCTTCTGACGGTCAGTGTAAATGAGTGGGGTTCTGTGGGTTTGTCACAGTTGAGTGTGTGTGTGTGTGTGTGTGTGTGTGTGTGTGGTTCTCTCTCTTTCTCTCATGCCCCAAAGCTGCTGCTTATCTTTCAGTGTAAAGGCTTCTGGATTTTCTGCACCAACACTGAATGTAAGGCCAACTGGCAAATCGCTGTAACACCCAGAGACCAACATTCACCCTAACACAGATACAAACACACACTAGTGCCCAAGCCTCTATACCCTAAAGAAACACACGCTCACACACACGAATCCAGCCAGGGCTAACAGGCTCCTTCAGCCTCCGTGCTGTCCCTGCCACTTCCCATAATGCACTGCAGGCACTGGACACACACGTTGGCTGGCCAGAAGATCTGCTGGCTAAGATGATGTGGCTCCTGTCTGGCTTGATCAGAGAGAATCTGTGCTGTGTGGCAAAGCAGGCACACAAAGAGTCCCCACATTAGCATGTTCACACACACACATACACACACACACACACACACACACACACACACACACACACACATCACACACATTATCAGTCATTAGATACAGACTCACCCAAACAGCAGCAGCCCACCTCTTTTTCCCATACACACATACACACACACAGAGACACACACACTCACCATGGTTCCCTCTCACAGCGAGTGGCTCTGGCCTGAGGACAGATCCCTTTGGAGCAGTTTATTTAAGCTGAAACCAGGCCGCCTCTGGATGGGCACAGGGCAAACACGAAGAAACAGTCTGACCCTGCAGCATGCCCACCACCAGATACTGCCCACTGCCCTGGGACAGAGTCAAGGGGGGAGGGGGTCACTCTCTATGCCCTTTTTAAACACCCTTATCCTTAGTGTCGGTGGTGTGACTGGGCCCAGCAGACCTATGCCTACCCACCTTTATCAATGATAAAAACATATGACTTATGGAATGCTCTGTTTCTGATACTGCACAATTACAGTTACACTTTAACCAAAAAGTCCCAGTTACTTCAACCACAGAATAGGATAAATTCATGTAAAAAAAAAAACAAAGCACAAAAGAAACGAAACAGACCACAAAACAAACCCACACTCAACGTAAATATGCAGCCATAAGAGCCGCATACTACAAAAAAGGTTTGAGCATATTAGGATTGGGAATAACACAAATTAGAAACCTATAGAAACATTTATAAAGGCTTATTCAAGCAAATAACAGTCATAATGATATACCTTTTATTGTTTATGACCATTGTGATTAAAGGCATATGTAAATGTCATATAGCTTTACAGAGACTGACCTTTAGTGAAATGCTGCTGAATTACCTTGGATATTATTGCTTTCTTGTGCAAAGTAAGTTTAAATCTCTCTTTCTCTTCCTCTATATGCATATCTCAGTGCTAAATTGCTTTCTTACAGGAATACTCCAACATTATTCAAGCCTATCTCTATCTGCAACATTTGTAGCATGTAATTGATTACCACTAAGAATAATTTCCCTGCAATTAGAAAAAAAAACGCAAACCTTTTAAATCTGGAGCACCTGCCTGTTGGCTTCTGTTATAAATGTATTTTGAATTTAAATTGTTTACTGTTCTTTCACTAAGTGCAATGAAATGCATCTACATCATTGTCCAGCTTGAACTGGCTGTATACTACATATGCAGAAGATTAGGTCAAATTAGGTTTAGGTCTTCTTAACAAATAATTTGCAAATGAATATTAAGAGTAAAGCAATACGACTGTTTCATTCAATATGAACCTCTCAATTGTGGAAAGTGGAAAGTGACCATTCTTTCTTGTGTAAACACACCACAGTACAAAGATACCTCAGAGGTGCCACTAGCAGTATGCACAAGTATTGAATGATAAATGTAACAGAGAGGAGTGAATACAGCCTCAGTTTATTACTAAATTATACTGTATTACGCTTATTAAGAAAACGTTGTTCCTTCATTTAGTTTCTTCTGTAACCTTTAAAGTC
This sequence comes from Hemigrammopetersius urotaenia, assembly GCA_037974485.1. Classification (NCBI taxonomy): domain Eukaryota; kingdom Metazoa; phylum Chordata; class Actinopteri; order Characiformes; family Alestidae; genus Hemigrammopetersius; species Hemigrammopetersius urotaenia. The sequence continues at coordinate 21,123,666 of JBBPDC010000007.1, read as the reverse complement.
CCTAAAGCTTGTTTAACATTTTGCAATTCCATATCGTTGCATCGGTTGCTGGTTCATATATGGTGGTTAGGGAGTTGCCCCTGCAATCAGAAGGTCGTGGGTTTCAATTCCAGGCCTGCTAATAACACAACTGGGGTACCCTTGAGCAAGGTACTGTCCCCACACACTGTTCCCCAGGCGACGCACTGGCTGTTACACTCGAGTTAATGGGTTAAATGCAATGAGCAGTTCCACACTGTGTGCTGTGGTGTGTTCGTGCATGACAAATGGTTCACTTTCACTAAGTATTCTTGTCTTATAGATGTGTAATGAAGATTACGGCCTGGTGATGGGTTCTGGTCATTGAAAGGGTTAAGCTAATTTATAATTAAACAGGTTTCCAAACGCTCAATCCAAAACATGCAGTTGCAGTATTGCATGCCAGGGATTTTGTCTTGTTGGGGCAGTTCAGAGACTCTGCTGCCAATTGTATTTGTACTAGTATGTGTTCAACAGACTGATCGTTGAATATACACAGTCAATCACCAGTCTTAATTTTAGAACAAGCATGCTTACTGGCTTACTGACACTGAAATGACCGCTTGCTTTGAATTTTCCAGTACTTTGTGTTATTGAGAAAATCAAAACCATAAAAAGAGATTTTCTACACCGATCCCTACCAAGGACGAGCCAGGCTGTTGTTTTAAATTCTCTCCAACCTGTTTCTTCGTCTGACATCTGAGCTGTACAAAGAACCTCTGAAGGAACACGCCTGATGAGCTGCTGCCGTGTGTTTAGTCTCTGATCTGAGATGTGGGCTGAACTCTTGTAATGAAGAAAGTACGGATCTCATTTAACACCCTGCTGTGGACAGGCAGCTGCTGCCCACCTCCTTCTTGGGGAGGGCTTTTTACAGCAATGTGAACTTTATTAGAGAGCATTGCTTTAATTATCAGAGTCCATAGAGGGGATCTGGAACACAAGCTTAAATATGTTTGCTATTAGTGCTAGATCAGAGAAGAAAAGAGAAAAGGGGGAGAGGAGGAGGAAGGAATTGAATCTTGGAACAGGAGGTGGTGTTAGACAGGGGAAGCCCCCAGGGTATGTGTTAAACCCCAGATCCTGTCACAACCCCCAGATTTCTTGTATCATGTTGTAGTCAACTATATACCACTTTTGTAACGGACAGAGGGAGGTGGAAAAGTCATATTCCTTGTAAGATGTGGTCAAAAGTCGATTTGAGTCTCAAGGCTTAAGCTAAGAATGTTTGTTTACTCACATTAACTTCAGGCATCACACTGTACAAAAGCAAATATGTGGTGTTTAGAATAGTTTTAAATGACATCCCTTCCGTTAGCATGACAAAAACCTTCACTCATAACCAAAGGAGCCCTAAATGTTTAGATGGAAAACAGTTTAAACCAGTATGCTTGTTAGCATAATAGCTAATCCATCTGATGTTTTGAAAAGTTTAAAAAGAAAGTAGTCTAAAACTTAGATAGCCATTGTATTTTGTTCAGTCTTTTAGACTAGGGATTTGTATCCCTTTGGGCTGTTGCTGTCCAGGCACTGGATAATTTCCCACTTTTGGACAAGCTGCCCTTCTGAAGGGTTTTGATTATTGGTCCATTAGCATTACTAGTACCTCATTGCTGCAGTCAGATCCAATTAAATCCTCATATTATTTTTGTTAAAACTATTAGTTATGTTCAAAATGGACTAGGGGTACACTGTCGCAGTTGTTGTCGATGAGAGTAGTTGATTCTGGTTTTGTTGAGTGGGACAGCTGGTAGCCTAGTGCGATCCGGAAGTCATGGGTACGATTCTTAAGACTGCTAAGCACCTCTGAGGTACCCTTGAGCAAGGTACCGTCCCCACACACTGTGTTCTGGGCTGCCCACTGCTTGACTTGGTGAATAGATTAAATGCAGAGGAAGAATTGCATGCTGGGGTGTGTTCACGTGTGACAGAGTGGTCACTTTCACTGGAATTTTAGTAAGATAGTTCCTGAGGGGTTGGTTGGGACTCGGTGACATTAGGTAGGCCACTTAGTTCAGTGTAAACAGTAACCTGTCCTTGCAGCCATCAGCATCAGCTACCAACACAGTTAAATGAGTTAGCTAGCTAGTCAGAAGAACATGCTTTGAGTGACAGTGGTGGCAATGGCTGTAGATTGTGGTCATATATAACGTGAGGTTAACTCTACAGTTCATTTTATAGTGTATAAAAGCAGCTGGAAGCTTTACTGGCATGCGAGTGCACATAGTGGATTTAGACTGACAAAGTGGATTTAGGTGAGACTAAAATCACCAGCAGAATGTACATACTTACAATAGGCCCATCTCCTCATGTTCAACTAGCCCTATGTGAATACTGCTTTAATATTAATGTATGAATAATGAGTCTAGACCTAAAGGGGAGGTGTGTGTGTGTGTGTGTGTGTGTGTGTGTGTGTGTGTGTGTGTGTGTGTGTGTGTGTGTGTGTGTGTGT
>JBBPDC010000007.1:21101826-21115146 GCA_037974485.1 Hemigrammopetersius urotaenia | reverse complement strand
TCTCTCTCTCTCTCTCTCTCTCTCTCTCTCTCTCTCTCTCTCTCTCTTTCTTTCTCTCTCTCTCTCTCTCTCTCTCTTTTTCTCTCTCTCTTTCTCCCCCTTTACTGTAATACATGCAAAATGAAGTGTGGTGTCTGAGGGGCTTTGGCAAAAGCTGAAGGCCCGTTACATTTATTTTTTAAACTAATATGCAAATATATTTCCCCAGCTAGAACTACATACAGCAGCATGAACGGGGTTGCAAAACCGAGCGTAGCAGTTTACAGCTTTTTTTTCTCTGTTAATATGTTCAAGCAAACAAACAGCTGAGCTCAGAGGGAGTGTGGATTTATCCACTCCGAAAAAAGAAAGGAAAAAATCCCACTCTGCTCTAAAAAGGTTTTGCATTTTTCATATTTTAAGGTAAAACTTTTTTTTCACTTCCATTTTCTGGTGCAGTTATGGGAGAATAATTGATAGGTAGGAGATGGGTGAAGGAGGAAGTGGGGCACCATTTAATCATTAGGACTGTTTTTGTTAGGACACTTATGACCTCCATGGAGGTGTTGAATATTAATAGAGTGAATTATAAAACTTAGGAGAGCTTTAATGGGCTGGTCCCAGGGACCTGGAGACCTCTTCAAGAGCAGAGTGCTATTTCTCTTCTCTCTCTCTCTCTCTCTCTCTCTCTTTCTCTCTCTCATTCTCTCTCTCTCTCTGTCTCACTTTGCTTTTTCTCTCTTTTTTGTCATTGTCTCCTGTGCTCTTTCTTTTTCTCTGTTTTACTCGTTACCTCTCCTACTCCGTCTCACTCTCTCTTGCCCCTTTCTCTCTAATACAAACTTTCACTCCTTTTCTCGTTTTCTCTCCCTCGACATGTCATTCACTTCTCACTCTCTATTTTTCTTATGTCCGTATTTCTTTCATTTTTACTTTCTCTTTCTTACCTTTCTCTCTCTCTCTCCCTCTCTCTCCCTCATTCCTCTTCCCATCCACCTTGCATGGAAAAGCAGTCAAGTTCTACTTGAATATATTAGTTCTGTCTCTGAGTGGAAATAATACATTAAAAGGCTGAATTACTCCATTTTGCCGAACCTACAATTCATCTAAATGACAGCGTTTTTGAAAAGCTCTGACTTAGTGGGAACTGCTCTTATTCAGGTTACCCCATGCACACACACACACACACTTACACACACACACACACACACACACATACACACACACACACAGTTCATCCTCTGAGGGAAGTTGTAATAGGAACACAGCAGCGATGTGGATGCTTAGTCACACCAGGAGTCCGGGCCTAGTTTGTTTAGAAAATGCGGTTGGAGTGGCCCCTGTCCGCCTCTGCCTGTCACTCTGAGACACTGGAGGAAAACTCCAGCTCACTGCAGGACGGAGGTAAGAAAGAGAGCTGGGTTCTTATGCTGACATATGGGTGAGGAGGTTGATACCAGTGAGAGATTAATCACACATGCACCAGCATAGGCAGGTAGCACTCAGCACACACACACACAGACACACACACACACACACATTTATGAAGAGAAAGTCAAAGCACACTGCCCCTCCCCTCTACATTATTCATAAGTGCCATGCGTGCATGTGGTGCCTTATTGGACTTTCCTAATCAGTCTCTGGCGATCAGTGAAGAAGAGGAGCACTGGTGTGAAGGTCCTTACTGTGAGTGAGGCTGCTGTATGTGAGCAGCAGTGTTAGTGGCCCGTCACACTGGAAGACAGTGTACTATTAATTCCACACATTAGTGAAGACGTCATTAAAACAGCAAGGGCATGGTTTCAGGAGCAAGGCCCATTAAATCTCTGTGTGTGTCTCTCTCTCTCTCTCTCGCTCTCTCTCTCTTTCTCTCATTACCTTCCTCACCTCCTCTCTTTTCCTGTCTTTTCCTCTTTTCTCTTTCTGTCTCATCATCTTATGCTCTTTCCCTCTCAGTCTCTCTATCAACCCTCTCTCTTTCTCTCACTCAGTCTCTCTCCTCTCTCTCTCTTTTTCATCCAACTCATCCTTCACCCAGTCCCTTGCTCCTCCCTCTCGCACTCTCTTTCCGATCTCTCTTCGTCTTTACTTTGCTCAGCCTCTGTAATGCTAAACTCTCCCACCCTGTACGTTTTTTTTGCTGATTGAATTGCAAATGTCCCTTTAGCAGTCTTCCACCTGTCCACCTCTTGCTGCGGAAGGATGAGGCGCACACTCTGTCATTTGTTCCACAGCTTGAGATGATGCCAAGATGTGATGACAACAAAGGAACATCTTTGGGAAATGCTTTGTTCAAATTAGACCTGTCACAATTAATCTTGATTACTTGATTTTAGCTTGAGTGGTTGGCAGTTTGCATGATGATAGTGCATATTTTAAATTCTCTTACAGTAAGAAACAGAGACTAATGGACACACCCAGTTAGTGCAGTCACACACACACACACATATGTGTATTAGGGATGGGCACAATATAATGAGTTAATGTATTATTTTCTTAACGCTCACAATTATTTTATAGCGCATTAGCACAGCTTTATTACTGTGGAATTTTGCAAGTTTGTTGCTCAACCACTTCACTTCTCTCTAACAGGGACACTCTACTGAACACAGGCTGTTTATGCTGCTCCCTGATAAAAGAAAAATGTTTCTGCTGGAGCCTGTTTAGAAAAAAATAAATGCTATAAATGTTAACGTGCTGTTGATCAGAATGTACCTGTTATAATGTCATGATCATGGCTCTGTAAGCATTACACAGAGCTGTATGTCTCTGTCATTTATCGGGGGAAGTGTGGGGTAAGCTGCTATATTTTGCTACATTTCTTGCTGATGGTTGCTAATCAAGTCCTAATGTTTAATTTTATGTTTAGATCCAGAACTTGATGGAGTGGTTTGATGGAGTGGGATGGGCACCACGCATGTGTTTGAGTGTTTATGTATTTCTTAGGAAAGTCATGTCAGACCGAGTTCCTGCTGTGCTCCTGCTGTCACAGTGCTGAGCCCTGAAGGTGTGTGTGAGTAAGAGCTTGCTATTCTACATCATGTTTCAGTAGGATTACATGCTGCTAGTGGCTCAGCACTTGTTTGTCTAGCCATATGACTGATTGGACCGCAGGAGAACTAGTACATACAGGTGAGAGTACATCACTTGAGGTTTAGTTGAGTTTTTTTTTTAGCTTCTTTTGAGTCTAATAAGTGCAGGTTTCTGAGCAGTGAAACAAGTTAAGGAGTGAGTGAGTGAGAAGACATCTCTCTTCTTTTCTGTTCTCACACCTTTATGAAACATGTCTACATGTCTGTTACATTCTAGCACAGTCCAGAACTGATTACATGTCAGATGCTGTGTGAACCAGTAGTCCCTAACCCTGCTCTTGGAGGTCTCCCTTCCTGCAGAATTCAGCTCTGGTCTAAACCTTATACACCTGATCTAATTAAATCAGTTTACTGATGTCTGTATGGCATACTGTCACTTGGGATTGGAAGCGTACTCTTTAGAATGCTAGATGGTCCGGAACATAGTAGGTGGCCACTAGTGTAAACCATTAGGCCCGTGTTTCTTAGTCTTTTTTCCGGAGTCTGCACAGTTTTATCTGCTCCAACACACCTAACCTAACACATCAGAACCTACTTTCCCCTGAAGCTTTGTAGTCTTGAGATCCTTTTAACTGTTAGAAGGAATGTTTAATGTGAGATATTTTTAAATGCTCTACCATTTAACAGGGATCGCTGTGCTAAGGTACTTCTGGGAAGCACAGCTCAGATCATTAATGACTCTTTCATGAGGTTAAAATGGGTGTGTTAGAGTGAGAGTGAGAGAGAAGACTGAAGTGTTTAGGGCAGGGGCAAAGGAATAAATTCCACTGGGAACGCAGGGTGTGGGGGTGTGGGCGGGAGGGGGTACAGCACCTCTAATAATTGTAACACAGCTGTGTAACCCCAAATGAGGTAAGATTGATCACTGTTACGTTTACATTGTTCTAGAGCTAATAGCTAAAATGAACATTAAATATAGTTGATGTGCCTGGCTGTATTGTTTCAGAGAAATCGCAATAGGTGCACATTAAGTTTTAGTTTTAGGTTTACTTTGAATATATTAGATACATCATGGCTTGTGTGTAAGTAGTAAATGACTATCAACTACAATAATCTAAATAATTGTGTATGTAATAGTGTTGTAATAATAATGTAATAGTAATCACAAGTTGATGTAAACGAGAATGTTTTAATGCCAACATGTTGCAGGGACTACTAGAATCCTACTGGTGTGATTGTATACAGTGGTAAAAAAAAAAGGGCATTTATAAAGTGCTTCAGAATAGATTTTAAAAGATCAAGAGATATATATCATGTATCACAATACTTAGGCCATATCGCTCACACCTAGGCTACAGCTGGGTTCACAATTTTGTCAGACTTCAAAGATTTGTTGGGCTATAGTTGGCTTCAGGCAGAAATTGGTCAGGGTGCAATCATTCAGTATTTTTTGAGGATTCAGGCACAATTTGGACTTTTAGGATACCCCTGGTATTTTTCTCATTGTATTTTATAGGTGTGAATTTAAGTTTGGTTCAGAATTTCAGTCCTGATTGAAGCTAAAGCCCTGTGGCGTCCCCTTTAGCTTGTGCATTTCAAGAGCGAGATGGGTCTCAGCTTAGTTTGCAGGCTGAAACTGTGTGAGGAGAGGAAAAGAGCAGAAGAGTGAAGTAAACAGCTTTATCATCAGCTGGAGAAGCCGAGGGCTGGGACGAGTGGTTTGTTCTTATCAAAACTGCTTCCCAGACCGGGCTGAGAGATCCCTTAAATAAGTGAAAGGGACTTGGGTTTTCGATTAGTGCCTCACCACAGCTCCAATCTCACGAGTCTCCTCCACACTCTTCAGATATCTCCGAGTGAGAGCCACGGTGAGGAATGTTAAAAAAAAAGAGAGAGAGAGGGAAAACGAAGAGGACGAAAAAGAAGAACGGATAGAGTCGAAAGGGATGGATGAAGAGGAGAGAGAAGATAGACTATCTACGGGGGCGCTCTTAATCACAGCCTAACTCTCAGAGTGAACACTCTAGACTCCAAAATAATCCGCAAATCTCCACAGGCCTCCGCCTCACACTTACTGCACTCACGTTCATAGCTGAGAGAAAAAAAAGAAGAGAGCGAGAAGGAAGGGGGAGAAAAGGAGTGTAACTAAGTTCAAATAGAGGCAGAGCTTGACTTTTTTTCCCCCTGTCTCTGGCCTCCTGGTGGAGTGGAAGCCAGTGTGGCTGCTCAGTGAGATTAGACCAGATTTGCAGATTCTTTCAGCCGTTGTTGGGCTTCTCTCTGTAAGTAGGTCCCTCTACGATGACAAAAAAAAGAAGAAGAAAAAAAGCCCCTATAAAATTCCCCTCTCAAAACCCACAGCCAGCTTAGCGCTCTTTATTTAGCAGATTTTTGTGGCTATTTATGCAAACAAAGGGACAAATCTTCCACTTTGATTATTGGGCCATGTCTTTCCTCTTTAGGGATGTGTGTTTGTGTGTTTGAGCGAAAGAGAGAGACGGAGGAGGGGTGGAAGTGTGTGTGTATGTGTATGAAAGGTGGGTTTACATGGTGGTTTGTGCTTGTGTGAGTGCACGACTTAACTCCCCAGGCGGCCCGGGCACTAATTTGCGGCGCAGCTGTAGGTGTTCTGCCCTTTATCTTCAGCTAAACACAGAGCCTCCGCTTTCTTCTCCATCTCCTCGTGTTTGAAAACACTGGCATTCATCAGTCTGGGTGTGTGTGTTTGTGTGGGCTAGCCCAGCAGGTCAGTCCCGGTCCCATCCAGCTTTTGCGCACCACTTCTTTGCAGAGCTACTTGAGTGGAAAATCTGGAAGTGCTGGAGCTATTTCACCTCAATGGCATTTTGGAGGCTTGGCATTAGTGCTTGAGAGACCCCCACAGTGAGATCAGGCCTGAATGAAGGCTTGGAACCTCCTCAGCGTTCAACCAGACCAATTTTACTCCGCCAGTGAACCTCACTGACTCCAACCCCACTCTTTTCAGCTAAAAGCCAATTGGACTGTCTTGCTGATGGGCTAAGCGCAAATATGCTCTCCCTGTTCATAGAAAGGTGGCAATCTCTCCAATTTTTTGCAGGCTGTATTTAGCTACATGCCAAAATCTGTTGTTGGCTTTTGTAAAATATCTCCTTTAAAGGAGAATTTCACTTTTTTTTTTATTAAATTCAATTTTCTTCCCTTTCCCTTAATGGTCACAGCAGAGTGAGTGGTTTGGTTTGGTTTAAAAGGCTCCGTTCTGGAGTAACTTAACCAGTCCGAATTGTTCGTGTCCTTGGAAATACAGAGCAGACATTTAAAGCTTTTAATGTAGGTCTCTTACAGAAAGTCATTAAATAAATCATTTGAAATACATGACCTGATACATTGGATTACAATAGTTTTGGCCTGATATTCATTTTATAATGATGCAGGCAATTTCGTTGAGAGTGTTCCATGGCAAACTAGTCGTGACAGAAAAGCTCATTCGTTCAGAAGTACCACTATTTTGTCTTCATTAGCACTAGATGCAAAACACGTAGGTTCACTGGTTGTTTTGGATAATAAATGAAATGGCTATTTTTGCATAGCAGACATTGTGACCCCTGGTTTCTATCACCACCACTTTAAAGAAATCTGTGAGTCTACGATTCTCTACAGTGACACCTTTATATAAAAGCACTCTGAATGACTTTACATCTTAACCACTGAAATACGCAGAACGTTTGTAGATCAATTGAACAGTCCTTGAACAGTGCTGGAATGAATGTTAGACGTTAAATAAATAATATTCTGAATAACTAACGAAGTAAGCCGTGCCGTGCTTGGTATTATTAGAAGATTAATGGATGGAGCACCATTCCATGTGTTCATGCCTCTAGGACAAACATAGATCTAGCCAGTCATGTCAGCATAAACTAATGAATAATAGAGAGAGGATCTCTCTGACACTTTTCCTCCCTCAAATCTACATAACTTGGCATGCATTTACATGGGCTAGCAATGGCTGCTGGTTGATTGGATTGTGTTAAACATGGCAGAATATAGGGTAGTTAATGAGTGCACTCCTGAGACCTGCTCTAACACACACAGGTTCCTGTGGCAGCTTAACGAAGGTCAGCTTAAGTAACCAAGCCTCAGAGGCAGAGAGAGGTATTCACACAAAGCCAGTGGACAGACAGGCAGAGATATCAGACCTGCTCAAGAAAAAGCACAGTTATACGAGCTTCAGAAACAAAACACTTAAATGGGCATTCCAGACTAAACTACAGTTTAATTATTAATCATTTAATCACTTATTAAGTGTATGTAATATTCCATAGCCCAGCATTGTATACCCAAGCTCATCAATTGGTCAAAATTGATAATTTATTGTTTTAATAGAATACATATGCTAACAGCTAGCCTAACCAGATATTGTCTAATAAATGCAAGCACCGGTGTAACCGGTCACAGGACAAAATTGTACATAACATACAAATGTCCTCCCACCCACAAGATGCATCATTAGAATGTTTTGTGTGTCTTTAAACTAGAAACATTTTGCTCTAGAGACTAAAGGGGTACTGCTGTGGAATGCAGATAATTAAATAATATTGAACTACTGCTATAACAATGATTGTACACATTGTAAAAACAATGGAAAAATCAAAGAGCATTTGAAAAATTTGACTATGACAGAGCACGTGTTGTAATAGCCCTGTTCTACAGCCCCAAATCTTTTATGAATAACAGTTTGAGTAACAGCACTTAATGAAAGTCAGTTAACTGCTTTTAGCAAATGCCATTCAAAAAAGGCAAGACGTCATTTTAAAACGAAATGTTTTTGTAAGGGGACCACAAATGTGATGGAATATTATCTGACAAAAAACTGTGCAAGAGAAACGTAGAACTGTAAACATAGAAATATAGAATTGTGTAGCTAGACAGGTGGTTTCTCACTGTACTTTATCAATCTACTTGATCAAGTCAGCTTCAATTAAAAAATCATTTCCTGAGGGATGCAGGACAGGGACTGTGGAGTCTTTCAGCCAACAGAGGGGCCACTTGGAGCCCCTGACCTCAACAAGTGTCGCCAGAGACCTGCTTTAGTAAAGCCCTGCCCTTGACTGGCTGGTCCTCGTCCCCAGCGGTACATCCATGCCAGCTGCTCACTGCCTGCCCCCCCACCCCCCCAAAACCCCCCACTCCTTCCAGAAGCATCTCCGATTGTTGGTTTTTAAAAGAAATTTCCTGACATAACTCATGAATAAAAGATGAGCGCCGCACATCAATTTTTTACCGTTTTATTTTTTTAATGCTGAACAAAAGTCCTCCCATATTCATAATTTAGGTGACAGTTACCACATTTTAGATTGGTCTGCTTCCTTAGAGCCTCTGAAATGCGCTTCCAAGACGCTTGCTTGATGATGAAAACCACATCCAAAATAGTCTTTACTCACGGGTGCCGTATTGTAAATGTGAAGAGCGGTGAATTATTAAGAGTGTGGCCTAAGGGTGCGGAGAGAAATATGGGTACCACTATAGAATGGGTTCTTGTGGGAGCCACTCTTCTTCTTTCTCTCTCTCTCTCTCTCTCTCTCTCTCTCTTCCTTTCTCTCTCCTCCTCTAGCTCATTTCTCTCTCTGTAAGATGGCTTTAAAGGGCTTAAATAACAGAGTTGGTTTGTGTACAGTTCAGACAATCAAGCCTCTTATTTGCACTTTCGTGTCTTCTGTTTTCCCTCCGCTGTCTCATCTCTCTCAAAAACCCTCAATGTCTGCTCTGACAAGTGACATCACAAAGAAATTAACCTCGACTGGATCTACACGTGCCATAAGCTGCACTTTTTCACTAGACGTCCCCTTAGGTACATTTAAGAAGGCCTAGAGGGCTTTTTCTATAGCGCTCCCATATTTGTGAATTCAGCTCACATCGCCTTCTTCTTTAAAACTTTGCTTCATGTTTTTTAATGATAGTCTGCATGCTGAGCGCTCATTGTGTCTTTTTTTTTCAAATCCCAGAAGATTTCTAATCTGTGTGTCATGCCTGCGCCTGGCAAGCTGAAGTTCATAAAAGTTTAAAAGGAATAATTACAGCAACTTCACGATATCTAGAACGAGGATATTAACGTAAAGCTTAATTTAGCCTTTCGCTTTATTGGTAATGTTGTGAATACATCCGACTTCCGTCCAAAACAGAAATTTCAAAGAATTCAGTACAGAAATATAGCCTCATTTTCTGGGTGTTTCTGGGTGTGCCCCATATTAAGAAGCTTACTTGGCCTAGTTTAAGTCTAGTTACTAAAACGTCTTTGCTAGTGCTTTTGGCAAGAGTGTGTTCTATTGTTGGTGAACAACCTTCAAGAAAGAGGAAGTGCTTCTTTGAGTTAAATCATGTTAAATCTTATTTATTTCTGAAAATTCTGGAAAATTTAATGTGAAGGTGTAATCTAAGTCATTCCGAGTGGTCTGCTGTCAAAAACACCATTCTTGAGAAACCTATCAAGTTTCAGAATTGTGATAACAATAGGAACCAGACTTTAACCAGACTTTAAGAGTTTAACATCTTTAAAAGCTCCCTCACATAATTTATTACATGAAATGATAAGGATTTGGTGTGTGAGGTGTTGCTTTGACAGCTTAAATGCAGGGGATTGACAATATAATATAATACTGTAAAGAAACCCGGCTCAGTAACAAACTTACTTGACTTGTGCTACACTCACATGATCTAAGAGAAACAGGAGATAAGAGCATGCCTGCGTCTGCAGAAGGACAGAGGGTGATTCACTGCGCAACTTTACAACCCTTTTGTTCTGTAGAGGCTCTTCAGAGATGTTTGTGATGATCCCTTTGCCAATAAGCCCCACAACTGCACCTCAGTAATTGAGTTTCTGCAGAAGACAAATGCAACAAAGTTTCTGCTTCAGCATCAAAGGGAGCCAGTGCAGTGTTTTGCCTGAGGTTCAGCCTACTCCGCACTGCTGGCATGATTGATTCTGCCCAAGAGCGGAGGCTAAATCAGCTAGCTGGCTCCAGGATGAAGCCTCTCCGGGATGGGGTAGAGTTCAGTGGTAAAGAATATTTACATAATTTAAAGGTTCTTTAAAGGTTCTTCCCAGTTCCATGACTCATTTACTAACATGGTTCTTCAATGATCCATCCACTGCAAGTTTCTTAGGCAAATAGGAAAAGGTTAGAGGTTCTAAAAGAAGTCAGTTTTCCCCCATCACAACACATAGGGAGAGTCCTACACTGTGGACCAACCCAGAAAAAAGCTTGGAGAACCACTGCCACTGCTTCAAAGATTACATTTTGGGACTTTTACTTATCTTGTCTGTCAATGGACCATAGGAAAATAAGAGAAGCTTTTCTTATACTCTCCCTGTGCCCTAGGCAGATATGCACTGTCTATCAAAAGTGTGAGTACATTTTGAAAATTTAAATTTCTTACTGTTACTTTTCTGTTGAGGACAAGATACCCCAAAATAATTGGTCGACATACAATAGTACTGGTACTAAAACTAGTACAAATGTTCTGTACGTTTTGCAACCCTCATTAAAGTGTCTTGGTATGATGAGCAATTTTAAAATCTTAATTCAATTTGAATACTTCCCAAAAACAATTTACATCAGTAGTCCTCACACCACTAGAGGAGGGAGCAGTTTGGGGGCCAAAGAGAAATTTGTATATACCCTATCATTCATAGCACATGGCTGACTTCACTGGACAGCTCAACACGCTTAGAGAAGAAGACCATTATCCATTATCACGTAACAGATGCCTGCATTGACTCGCATCCCACTGAGTGGAGAATGGAGAGGCCGTTCTGCCCACTCAGGAAGAGCGAGGCCATTTATGCTCTTCTGGACTCTCAGCTATGTCTGTGGCATCGCACGGGATCGAACTCATGCCTGATTAATCTTTAATATGGCAAGTCAGGGCCTGATTGCTCATGTCTTGTGAGCCACTGTGTGCCATGGCAGATGTCATTCCTCTGAACCGGGAAGGCTGAGCTGCTATGGAGCTGAACAACCGTGGCTGCCTGTGGACTGTACTCAACAGTAGCAGAGCGACTCTGAGAGTGGACTGGATGGCCTGGCAATGGGGTTGTGTGCTGGAAACGCGGAGCGAGGCTTGTCTTGAGAGATAAAGGCCAGACCAGAACTGTGAGGAGTGTCGAGTCTCTGGCCTCTTTAATGAGTCCAGGTCTGAGTGTGAATACATCAGCAGTAATGAGATGTCCTTTGATATAACAGCTCAACTCCATCCAAAAGAGCAGGAGAGAGAGTTTGTGTGTGTGTGTGTGTGTGTCTGTCTGTGTGTGTGTGTGTGTATGAGGAGAGAATATGAGTATGACACACGACTGACTGGCCTTGTGGGCTCCTTTGAGGGAGGTGTGCTGGCACTGATCATGGTCATTATCTGAACCCCAGACTCCAGAGTCTTCCCCCGCACTCCACATGCACACACACACACACACACACACACACACACATACAACCTCTAATTGAGTTTCTGTGTCGTGTCAACTGTAAGAGCCCACGCGCCCTGTGCCATCAGAGTAGAAGATTTTGTTCAGACGATCAGAATTCTCGTTTTATTCTTTCTCTTTTCTCTTTGTATTCGGTCTTTCTCTCTTTCCTCTGTCATATCTCTGGCTCTCCTCTCTCTCTCTTTTCGCTTTATCTCTCTTACTTTCTTTGCCTCTTTTCTTTCACTCTTTCTGTCTCTCTTTCATTTGTCTCTTTCTCTGTTTTCTTTATTCTCCCCCAACTCTCTCTCTCTCACTCACCTTCTCTGTCATTTGTTTCCCCTCTGATCACAGCTCACTTACAAACAGATGGACAGAAAAACGCACACACACACACACACACACACACACACACACACACACATACTGTACAGGAAAAAATGTGATTCATGATTTTGGTTTGACTACATTGTGCATTGTGTTGTAGTAGCAGCACCTTTGCAATTACCTATCATTGGGAGCTTTGAGGGTACAACAGTAGCATGCCTATAAACACACCAACACTGTGGATGTAGATCCTCTGTGTTATATTTCTGTGTCAAAAATGAACTGATAAAATTCATCAACACGTCTACACAAATAGACAAGAAGTAAAAGTCCATCATTTGAAAATTCCAATCTGTCAAAGTGTCACCTATAGTATATAAAGTTGAGGCAATAAGTCACTGCAAACTCTTCCTGTCAGTAAACAGAAGAGGACAAATGGCTGTGGCCGATATAAACATATCCTGACGACCACTGAGAGTGTTAATATGGAGCATTACTATAAAAGTGCAGCTGCTCAGCTTCAACCTCCGAGTGGACTTGAACTGAAGTATTCCTTCACCACAAATACAAACACACTCTCCAGAAAGAAGCTGTTATTCATGTTCCTTTTAGGGAGGGATTGCTGGCTTAAATAATATAATACTTTTAAGACAGAGGAATGTGTGTGTGTGTGTGTGTGTGTGTGTGTACAGTATGTGAGAGGCAGAACATCAGAGTGTGTTTTCGCAGCACGCATGGCTGTCGATGCGCAGTTGCCTCCGGTGCATTTTATTGAGTGGGGACATGTGTCCGCCAACAGCCTGAGGCCTTTCAATCAGATCCCAGTCACTGAAATGAAAAGAAAATAAATATAGAGAGAGAATCCTGCGCATCAGGATGGGAGAGCCATCGTTCTGCTGTGCAGTAGCATTCATTTGAAATGTTTTCTTTCTTCAGTACAGCTTCATAAGGTTTCCTTTTTCCTTTTTTCCCGTACTGTGTTTCTTTCGTGCAATCTCTCTCATATTAGAGATGACAGAGTATGAAATATACATCACGCTTGAGCTTTGATACAATAGGAAGGAGAGTAGAAGAGCTGTATTTTCTCTGTCAGAGACAAGAGCATTGTGTGTGGTGTGCATGTGTGGGTGTGCGTCTGTCTGTGTGTGAGCAAGTGTGTGTGTGCGTGTGTGTGTGTGTGTGTGTGTGCATGCATCCACATCAGCCTCACACTGATGTCAATACAAAAATCCACTGTACAAGGAAAACATAATTATATGTTTTTTTCTCTCTGTCTCACTCTCTATCAATTTCTCTCTGGCATGTTGTTTTGCTCTCTCTCACTCCCACGCCCTTTCTCTCTCTCTCTCTCTCTTTCTCTCTCTCTCTCACTGTCTCTTTCTCTCTCTCTCTCTCTCTCTCTCTCTCTCTCTCTCTCTCTCTTTCTCTCTCTCTCTCACTGTCTCTTTCTCTCTCTCTCTCTCTCTCTCTCTCTCTCTCTCTCTCTCTCTTTCTCTCTCTCTCTCACTGTCTCTTTCTCTCTCTCTCTCTCTCTCTCTCTCTCTCTCT
>JBBPDC010000007.1:21001747-21028387 GCA_037974485.1 Hemigrammopetersius urotaenia | reverse complement strand
TGTAAAGTGCGTATCTGCGCTCAGTGATATCTTGTATGAAATGTTTGGATATATAATTTAAAAATAGTAGAATAATTTCTTTATATTTAGGGTGGCTTGGGATCAAAATAGACCTAATGACGCCCATGTTAATATGCAAAAAGTTGAAGCTACATGAAAATAAACGTTACCACCAAAATTGAAAAAAATTTTGTTGTCTGGTGATATTAAAATTTGTCCTTCATTTGTCAGATATTTTAAAAATAATAAGACACACCAGCACAATTACACTAGCAACAATAACTCCAATCATAAGTTGCACTGTATCAGTTTGTGGTCATTTTTGTTCAGTGGAAAAATACACTATGAATTATTTGGTAACGACTACTAAACTAATATGTGATTCATGTCTCACGAGCATGAGGTGTGTGCTGTCATGGGTTAAAATCCTGCTGTGAAAAGAAGAGCACTGAATAGAATGATGAAAGAAAAGGAAAGAAAAAAGAACAGAAAAGAAATAATAAAGGAAAAGAAATTGACGTCAATCTACAGCATGGTGCAGATATGCACTGACAACCAGCTCCACACTGCAGATCCATCCTGGGTGGGTTTATTTATCTGTGCTGCTCTCAGATTCACATACACACACACGCAGCAGTCTGCTCTGATTCTGTGACTGGGTTTGAACTAAAGCAAGGCTGACATTAATGTTTCTTTCCTTCATACTTTGTTTAGCCTGTGCTGTATATTTGTGTACGGAGTGCATGCATTTGACATTAGATGTGCATGGAGGTGTATGACGCTGATGAGTATCTGACAGGTAGCTAAGGTTCTGTGTGTGTGTATTTGTGTGTATTTGTATCTCTTTGTGAGGACCAAGTGTACTTGATAGAAATACTGGTAAACCTATAGACTTTTTGCTGGCCCTCTTTTTTTTTTTGGGTTTTTTTTTTTAGGAAAAACTAAAAGAGAAGACAAGTTGCCTTTTGGTATGTGAGGTTAGGGTTAGGTTTAGGTGTAGTACTACTGAGATACATAGCACGGAATCAATGGAATGTCCTTACAAATATAGTAATACCAATATGTCTGAGTGTGAGTGTGTGTTTGAGGAGCAGTAAGCAGCTACAGCAGGGAAGCACAGCAGCACTTGAGACCGTATCAGCATTAATTAGGGGGAAAATGAAGATTGAAATGGAATGAAAGGAAGACAAAAGCCCTCGGAAAGCTAGTTAGAGAGGCGGTGTAATCAGTGCGCCGCGGGGAAGAGCCACTCACTCACCCATACGCACCCCTGCCCACAGAGAACCCAACAGCATCCTCAGTGCCGCTCTCAGGTAGAAAATATTACCCAGCCAGATCCATTACTTTCAGATGGATTTCTCTTAGCAAAATAAACCACATGTATACAATTCCCCACTTACCAGAGGCATGGTCAATCAGATAAAAAGACCAAATATTGCTTTTTTTTTAGTTGTAGTTATGAGGCTAAACACTTGAAGTCATTTGTAAATTGCCAAAGTGTTTCTGTGAAAACGTCCCCAGAACTGTCAGTCCACTCCAAACACATGCCAGGGTTTAATTAAGTACTCGGACGCAGTGGTTTAGGACGCAGCACCACTTAGAACTTAAACAACATTTTACAGTGTAGCCTAACTCTACACAACAGACAACAGGGTGCTGATTTAGAATCAGTTTTTTGTGGCAACAATTGCATTTAAAGTGATCTAAGTTCAAACTAACCCAGTTTTAGACTAAAGAAGCAAAATTTGGACTCCAGACACATCTTGGCTGCGTATAGATGGGATGGAAAAACGTGAATATGATTTACTTCCAAATCATTCTTTTGAGCCAGCTCATGCTAATCCATCAGAATGAGATCAGAGCTATAGACACTTCCAGACAGCAAGTTTAAAGGATGCCATAACTAAACATCTGTCTTCACTAAAATGATGGTTGTAGAATAAGAGCTGTAAAACATCAGTCACTTTGTAATCTTAGTTTATACATTACTTCAGTTTTGTTTCTGTCAGTGGAGTAGTTGTATCTTGATAGGTGGATAGACTGTGCTTTGCTAGGTATACTGTATAGCAGAGGCCCCTAACTTTTTTTTGTGGGGTGGACCTTTTTCATGTAAAAACACATTTTAACAGAGCAATACAGATACAACTAAAAGCAAAGTGCGTTTGTTTTTTGCTAATTTTTGCTAAATTGTGGGCAATGCGTTTGATGACCGAATCAGAGATCTGAGATCTTTCAGACTCTGGTAATAAACAAAATACTTTCTGTGTGGCCCGGTACCAAATGGCCCAGTGGTTGTGGACCTCTGCTCTATGTAATGCATTATAATACAGTTAAAATAAAATCAAATAAAATTCAAATAAATTATTACATACATCTGTGTCTCAAGTGTGAAAGTATAAGTAATAGAAATGAGGATAGAAACAAATAATTAGTTTCCAAACTGATTTAGATTCAGATTTGCTTGCTTGCTTTCTTACTACTCTACAGCCATGTTAGCTAGCTGGTATTATAATGTGAGATTTATCTGTGATTGAAGAGCACAGTGGCAGGAAAAAGAGTGTGAGGAGAACACATGGATTAGTCGCTAACATTGCAACTAAATTCGCAATCGCTCAATTATACAGATATTTAAGCAATATGTTTTTAAAGGGGGAATTTAATCAACATTATATTTACAACATTTGACATTCTTACCCAGACTGACATGCAGTCTAATCATGTTAGAGTTACTGTTACAGTCTCAGTCCCTTCTGTCACTCCCTGGCTTTGTTTATGTCGAACTCCTGTTTTCTGTTTATGTTTTGTCATGCTTTACGCCACGTGGTTTATGTTCTCTGGATCCGCCCTTGATCATGTTCACCTGTCTGTTTATTTATAACCCCTCCCTGTCTCAGCTGTCTTGTACTTGCCTTCATGTATACCTGCTTTTCAGTTTGGTATTTGTTTTTACCCATAGTGTTTATAGTTTTCCCTTTGTTGTTCGCCTTCATTTTATTTACTAGTCTCGGTAATTCGCTTTGACTTTATTTCAAGCCATGTTTTGTATGTACATGCACTTCCAGTCCTCCTTATGCACATCACAGTTAACTAATGAATCATTGGGAGTCTTGCTCAGGGTCTCTTGGTTCTTCCCTTTTTCCAAATATATCATTTCAAGTGAGTAACGTGTTCTTACAAGACTTGATATGCGAATGCTAAAAGTTGACTTAACAACAAGGCACTCTTCCAAAAAAAAAATCCACAACAAATCCCACAGGATCTGTGTATTGGTAGCTTTCTCTAATCTGCCCCAGTCGTTTAAATATTCCTAAATGGATTTGCCGTAGGAATAATTCCATTTTAACTACATTTTGTAAGAGTGTCTTGGCGTGATGTCAACTTTCAGCATTAGGAAATCAAATCCTGCTCTTTTGGGTAGAGGAGAAGACCCACTTCTCCACATCAGCTGTATTCTAAAGACCAGAAAAATGATATCACTATTGTCACGGCCACTGGATTAGTCTCAGTGAGTAATAAATGAGTAACTGGATACTAATTTGTGTGTGTGTGTGTACTATTACTATTAATTAGCCCTCTTGACTGTGCATGATCTGGTCTCTAGACTGCAGTTTGTGTAGCAAAGTGCCTTCCCCTAGCTTTGTTTATGTCGAACTCGTGTTTTCTGTTTATGTTCTGTCATGCTTTACTCCACGTGGTTTATGTTCTCTGGATCCACCCTTGATCATGTTCACCTGTCTGTTTATTTGTAACCCTGCCCTGACTCAGCTGTCTTGAATTCTCCTTCATGTATTTATACTCCAGCACATCCAGCATCACTTAGAAATCTCCTAACTTCGAATTCCGAATGCTTTAAAGATTTTTCACTGTATCTTGTGTACCATATATGCAGTGCTACAATAGTGATTTCCATTCTTTCTGTCAATCTATCTCATCAAATTCTTTGAGTTAACAATCTCACTGTCTTCTTAGTCGTCTTATAAAAGCAGAAGCATAAAAGAAAGCAGCGGGTTTGGAGTGTGCACTAGGTCTTGCTTATTTTAACCTTTGTCAGTAGCTGAAGGCTCAAGATACAAAATCTGCCTTTCTAAACTATCCTCGCATCATACGCCCCGGCTTTCATCGATTGGTTGTTCACACTGTATATACAGTGCAATAACACAAATTGCCTCCAGGTAGAAGCTTACATCAGCTTGATAGCTGTTGATTGGTCAAGTGTGGGAATGATGTAACATTCTGAAACTACAGTTCATGCCCATTAAACCGTAACATCACTGGATGAGCATGAATCATCATCATTCTCAGGATAAAAATTGTCTGGTTTTGTTGGTTTTTTTTAATTTTTCATATAGCATGAAAACACCAGCCCGCTACACTGTGTGAGCAATAGATTAGAATAGATAGAAACCTTTTACATTGACTTCTATTATAGGCTGTGTTTTTTTCTTATGAAAAGGGAATACAAGATTGTTCAGTGCGTGACAATATATTGTATATTCTGTAAAAACACAGTACAAATTGTTCATTATCTCTTTCTCTTCTTTCTCTCTCCACCACTCAGATGTGAATGACAATGTTCCCTTCTTCATGTCAAGCACGTATGAAGCCACCGTTCCCGAGGGGGCTGAGATTGGCACTTCGGTGGCCCAGGTTTCGGCCTCTGACCTGGACTCAGGCCCCCATGGCATGGTAAGTGAATCTCCACAGAGTAAACACCCAGCTCTACACCCCTCACTCTGCTGCTTAGAGGCCTGTCCTTTATTTTTATATGTTGTTTAGTGATCACTATGATCACAATAACAAATGAAGACCTACTGCACTTAGTATTGAGTAAAAACCTGCTTTTGTTATACATTATTTAAAACGGATGCAAGGCTACAGAGAACATGCATTTAAGACCTGACTTATAGCCAGTTAAATGAAATAACACCCATAATTTGGACTGAACTGATTGTACCTTTTTCCTCCTCCAAGATAAATTACATCATTCTAAAGGACCAGAGTGGAGACTCTCAGTTCTTCAGCATTAACTCCTACACAGGGGTAATCCACACTCGAGCTACTTTTGACCGCGAGCAGAAGAGCTCTTACCTAATTGAGGTCCAGTCCCAGGACGGCTCAGACTCTGCCCGTCCAGGGCAGCAAGGCCAGCCAAACACAGGTGTGCTCCCTCACTCTGTTCATATCTGTCCGCCTGTCACACCAGCAGTCACAGCAGGGCAGGCCAGCCTGCAGAGACCAGCTCCACTCATTAACACATCATTAAGTCATTCCTAATGAATAAATAATGTCATCACTGAGACTTGGGTCAATAATGATGATCCTAATCAGGTGACGTCAAATAGAAAGCCGTAATTGTATGCATTTATTACTAGAAAAAGACAATATGATGCACTGAGACTTGCATGTTGATTTGTCTAATCAACTTGTTTGTTCATCTAATGTTAGGCTGGCAATAAAATACATCTTACAGTTTAATCATAGTACAGAGGTAATCTAGTATAGCATTAGGAGGGGGTTTTTTTTCAGTTTGCTTCAGTTTGATTACTGATACACAAGGCAGAAGTGATACCCACTATCCTATAGAACATGAACCACGTTTCAACAAGTGAGTGATAAAGAATGTTGAATAGTCCATATACAAATAGTTTCTAAAAGTGATCGAAATTGTTCAAGAATTTATTAAGGGATATGACAGTAGTAACATCACCCTTCTAGTTTTTAGAATGTAGTTGGGAGGTGTAGGAGTTAACACACCCCTCCACCCAGCAGACCAAGATTTTGTTCCACACAAGACTCCTAACGCTTACCTCTGTAACATGGTTAGACTGGAAGTCTGAGTGAATATGAGTTACTTTCAATTTAATGTAAGCTCAGTTTGCCCTAAAATTATATGTTGTCAGCTTAACATTGGATGAGTAAACCAGTCTAAACAAACCAACCCTTGTAAAAGCAGTTGTTGAGAACGCTTGCTTTATGTTTTCTTGATATTTTGAGCTGTAAAGACTATTTATTTTTGTCCCCTACTGGATGTGAATATAGTATTTACATTTTCCCTTAGGAATGTATAAGTTTTCATTCGTTTCTACTGACCTTAGGGATGAGGTAAATAATCATAATCCACTGCTCTTACTTCTGACTCAAGTATCAAGTAAATGAAGTCCAGTAAATCACCTTGAGCACAAGTACAAAAGTATTAGTTTCTGAAATGTCCTCGAATACTTAGTTTCCAATGGAACTACAACCCAACATTCAGCATCTATCGGTATAGGAACTTCAGCTTGTAAGAATCTTCCCTTTTTGTCTAATTTAGTCTAAACTAAAATCCTGGAATTCAAGTTAATGTGTGAGCACCAGCAAACCAGTCCATGAGCTGAATCAACAGAACAGAATGAAAGCAAACCGTGTGGAACTGAGTTAAAGGGAAATGTTATTAAAATAGATAAGTGTCATTAGTTGAAATGATTCAGAGAAGTCATCAAAACCTTCCACATGTCCAGAGTTAATCAACCTCCTTACTACCCACATCTGGATGTAATGTTTAATATGTTCCCTCCACACAGACACAGCATACGTGAGGATTTTTGTCACAGATGTGAACGACAACGCTCCGACCTTCTCTCAGCCCATGTATGAGATCAGTGTGGAGGAGGACAAGGAGGTGGGCTACGTAGTCATCACCGTCACTGCAAACGATGAAGACGAGGGTAAGACCACTGACTGCTGTCGCTATGGCAGCACCAGGAAGGCCATGCCGTTATATTTTGCTTTAGTAAGACACCTCACTCCTACAGCACACTGCAGAGGTGAGGCAGCTGCTCGGCCTCTATAATGAAAATCTCGCATTTCAGGTTCCCTGACACCTGTCTGTTTTCAGTATGACTTTTGCCGTGATGTTTTGACAGCCGTTACAGAAAATAAAAAAATGCAGTATAAGGCAGAGGTAAATCTAGGTGGAAATTTCCTTTTTTTCTCTGCCAAGCTTGTTAGCAAATCTCCGTTGTGATGGTGGGAGTAACGCATTCCTCCCCCGAGGTTATTATTTGATGTCGGTCTCTTTGTTCTGTTTGTCCCTTGTTGTTTACCCAAAAAAATAAAGAAATAAATAAGATTGCTTTCTTTAATGACATAGGTAAGATGCTGAGACTTATTTGCCAGAAAAGCAACATCCTGTGATTTCTTTCCAAGTTCTGTCCAAGCAGTAGAAAGACTGAATCGTATTTTGGAGTAAAACCCTTAAAAAAGAAGATTTATTCAAAATTTAGTTGCCATTATATTATATTAGCTGGAATTATGGCTGGATCTAAGGAGCGCTGTGTTCAAAGAGTAATAAGGCACATGTCCCAAGATGCCAACTGTGACATTGGTGTGTGTCATCAATATTATACTTAATCCCTCGTAAACACCACCTTGAATCCTAAAAAAAATATGTTATCAGCAGTTCATCTGCTAATGAGGGGGAAATGGCCTTAATCAGAAGATGAGGAGGGGAATAACCTGCTGGCTGGGGGAGAAACAACCTGCAGTTGTTTTGTCTCCCGCTCTTGGCACAGGTGTCCAAGCAGGCAGATGATCTGTATTAGCCAGAGATAATCCATAAAACATGACACAATCCCATTAAGCGGCAGCCTTGCTGATCAGGCATGTCTTCTGGGAGGATTTCGGCTCAGTATCTCCTGGCCTCAGAGCGGAGCTGGGTTACGCCACCTCTCCCCCCTCCCCTGTGTCTTCGTATTCCTCTCCCACCGCTCAACTCTGGTGAGAACATTGTGCATGCTGTCCCCTGCAGACAAACTGTGACTGTTTAAAGTGGACATGATGGTGTGTGAGTCTGCATTGTTTGACCTCATGATGCAATACGTCATGGGCCTTTCCGTCCAAACTCTTTACCTTAATAGGACGCGTTGCTTGACCTCTGAAATGGAGCTTGACTGTTTTGCAAATGTTTTGTTTATGTCTTCTGAGAGCTGAACATCCTTCAGACCAACTTGCACCCTCCTCCTTTAAAAAACAACCTCTAGCAATGCAGAGCATTCCTATTCATCAGCAACTATGGGAACTGACATTTTGCATGCTCATTTGAATTAATATGCATTTATGTAATCCAGAGTTGCATTAGGCTGTCCAAATCAGCTCTTTGGCCAGTCAAGCCGTGGCCTGTCCCCTCCGAGCCGTAACACTGACACACACAGTGTTGCCCCTGTCTGTTTGAGTGAGACAGGCTTGGACGCATCACCTTTCTGTCCAGTGGAGTGTGCCAGTCTGCCTGTCTTCTAGACCCCACATCACCTCCCCCGCCGCTGGACTCCTCTGGCCTGTCACTCTGTGCTGGTTCAGTAACAGGATTACCGCGCCTGATCCCTCTCCAGTCCTAATCTGCACAGAAGGTGATCCATGCTCATCCATCACCATAAACAAACAGGCAGGCCTGTGAGGGCTCTCGCCGTGACGACGCGGTGTCACCTGTTACGCAGCGTACACACACGCATGACAAATATAGTGTGGCATGTAGCCATCATCAGCGAGCCAGCAAGGGCAGCGGAGGCCAGAGAAAACGCCGAAACCCAACACAGGTGCCCGAAAGCTCAGTAATAGCGAAACAGGCTGGCAGAGAAACAAGGGCACATCTGCACGGACAGTGCCGGGCTGCCAGGAAGCTGATTCAGTGCTGTGAAAAAGCATTTGTATTACTAATCCGATTCCTTTTCTTGCCTCTATCATTGCCAAATCGAATGCTTTTAGATCTTTAAACAAACAGTAATATTTAGACAAGAACCATATCTAACTCAAAACAGACTTTTAAAGTAATCGTGTTCTGTAGCAATGTTAACCAGCGTAGTGTGAAAAAGTAATTGCCCATTTTAGGTACTCAGACGACAAATGAACCAGATTAACTAATAAAGCCTGATTTTAATGTAGCCAGCCCTGCTGAATGTTTCAGGACATCACCAAACCACAATGAGAAGTGTCTAGTCTGTCGAAGTTTCCAGGAGATCATCCAAGAAGCTCCTGTAGTTCCTCCTCAAGGAAGAGTGGGCACATTTTCCTCCGCAGCAATGTGAAAGACTGATGTGAAATTGTAGTAAATCTTACTTCTGCTTAAAGTCATGCAACAAGGGTGTAACTACTTTTTCACAAAGCACTTTTCTCCTTAAATAAATAAGTGATAATTGAATACATTTCTTTCATTTCATTGAATTCATTGAAAAATGTGATTTGAGCTTCTCACAGTTCTCTAATATTGAAATTAGTTTCAACAAATATGCAGAAATAGAGAAAATCAGAAAGGAATAAAATACCTTTTTATTGAGTTTTAGGCCTGTCATGACCAGGAATTCATATCAGAAGCCAGTAGTACCCTGTCCACCTCCAGACTCTGGAAAGAGCAATATCACATCACACTCAATATATCACACACTGAGGAGTAACGTTGGAAATTGGAACAATTAGAGCGTGATCCATGGAGAATGGAGGAATTGTATGGTTCTATGAAATGTTTCCCACAGCTTATTAGGCTCTCTTAGGCCACTCTTGTTGAGGTAGAGGAGCTCAAGACACATTGAGAGCTCCTTAAAACTACGCTCTTAAAAACTAAAGTTACCAAAAAAATATTTTTAGTTTGCTGTTGATATAACACTGAAATGCCACAGACATGCTAGTAGAAATTTGAAAAATTGCATTATTGCATAAAATTATTGCATAGAATTGTCGCTATAACATGTTACATTAACGTATGACTGTGTTACCCTGCCTATTTCTCTTATTTCACACTCACTGATCAGCTCAGCATAAGTTAGGGGTCACCAATAGGGAGCAGAATTGGTTGATTTGCATATGTGTCATGCACAACATGCAAATATTGTATTAAAACAAAGTCTTATTTGCACAAATTGGATCTAATGTATTTTATAAAAATCTTTATAAACCAGTTGTGTGAGTATGGAGAACCATTTTAAAGTTTAAGAAACCTCCATGTCATGTTAAGACTTTTTCTAGAACTGGAGTCTGGAAACATGTAGGAACCTTTTTAAGACCTTATCTTTTCAGACCTGAATCTGGGTTCTATAATCCCTACAGTATTCCTGCTGCTGGAACGGACCCTAGGCTTTGTTAATTATCCGGTTAGTTAGATCAGGTATGTTGGAGCAAAAAAACACCTTGGGCACTCCAGGACTCTGGCTGAGGTTTCTTTAGTTGGCGAGATGAAGCTCTGCAGCCTATAGTGCTGCTGCAAGGGGACGCCATATGAGGCAGCTGGTCATTAAGGGAAGTGCTTTGGGCCAAAACGTCCGAGTCGCCTTCAGCAAGTGTCAGGGCACATTGTGCTCCACAGCCCTGACGGCCGCGTCCAGGACGAGCTCAACACGTCCTAATGAAATCCATACACATAGCGCCCAGATGGTGTTTGTCTCATAAAATCTTGTCCAGGCTGGTAAACAGAGCCAGAGTAGGAGTTGTTTTCCTGTCTCTGGACAGGGTCATGATGAAGGGGGTCTTAAACAAAGAGGATGGAGGGCTTTGTTGCTTGCCTGTTTCTGTTCGCTCTGCACATCTGCATCTATAGTCCTGTTCCTTTCACGTGAGCCCTTAATTAGATCAGTTCTCGAGGTGCCGCATTATGTTGCCATTATGGGGGTCAAATAGTGAGGCCAAGTCAGCCTGTGAGTGGGTTTGTCCGTTCTCTGTATAGCAAAAAAGATCGCATAACCTGTGATCATGGATGGCACTCACCCAGTATGTGGGATTTAATGATTGGATGGAGAAAAAGAGAGAGGAGGATGAAAGGCGTGTGGAGTTGTGATGTACCTCTATTAGAACTGCTGAACTGTGCAGCCTTCAAAAGGGACGAAAGGGAGCACAACGTCTTAGATTACTGCTTACCCTAAGTCTGGGGGCTTATACGTATCAACAAAAAGGGGCACAATACATTTTGACAGTTAATTGGAAGCAGAGTTTGCGTTTGCATTTATTGAGTTCGCGAGCATCCGTTTATTAAATTCTTCACATTTGTTAGGGAAAGAGCTCTTGCGGTTTCAAGATCTAAAGGGCTCTGTAAAACCCTGAAAGAAGAAGCTTTTATTCATCTTTTTATCACGACATGGGGACATGGCTTAATCATGGGCGCATTGACAGAGCACACAGAAAGAATAGCTGCAGGTCTCAATTAATCATATTCTCTCGGTCTACCATGAAAGACTGAAGGCCTGCAACATTTGTGGGTATGAATCGCTATGAATCTCAATGCCACTGCTATGTTTTGTTCTCAGCTGAACCATTAGACGTGGGCATTTTGACCATTTATCCTGTTTGAATATCCATGTTTAAGGGCAAAGTATTCAAATCTGCCAACTGGAAAATATTTAATAATTAAGAAAGATAAACCCTGAAGGTATAACATTCATTCAGTGCATGCAGCTAGCAATAAAAGGTGGACGTAAGATTCGATTCAACTTTATTGTCATTACACATGTACAAGTACAAGGCAACGAAATGCAGTTTAGGACTAACCAGAAGTGCAATAAGCAGCAAGTGTAGGATAAAAGTTATAGGTGCATGTAAGGTGATATGTACAAGAAGAAACGGAATAATATTTACAGATGTACAGTAATATGAATGTAATATACAGTTTGTATTAACTATAATCAGGAATTACAAGTAGATGAACAATTATAAAGGTTGCTACATTGATCATAAATATGCAATGGATATGAACAAAATTTACAGGTTATTATCTACTATCTCCGGGATTGACATATGTATAAAAATGTATAATCAGAAATTTACAAATGTATATGTGCAATGGATATATACATTTACAAGTGGGTATGTACAGTGTACAAGTCGACATACTCATGTTTGCATCCAGCCAAAGAGCCAACAGAACTGATATGTAAAATTACATGAACTTCCATTACAAGTTTTAGAATGCTCTTATCTGCCCCTTAAAAGTTGCTGCTTTGGAGATACCATGTGTTGTTCCAACAGCAATTTTACATGTTCCAACAGGTGCTAACGCCAAGCTGCGCTACCAGATAACCTCAGGGAACACCATGGGCACCTTTGACGTGGAGCCAGAGGTCGGCACCATCTTTATTGCCCAGAGGCTGGACTACGAGCGAGTGCAACGCTATGAGTTATGGCTAGTGGCATCTGATGGAAAATGGGAGAACCAGACAATGGTGGTCATCAACATCATCAACCAAAATGATGAGGCACCGATTTTCAGCCAGACGGAGTACCATGCCAGCGTCACAGAGGAGTTGACTGAGCTGCCGGTCCTTGTACTTGAGGTGAGAGGCATGGCTAATCATGAGCTTTCTAAAGTGGGGAGAGGCCTGTGTGAAGAACCACAAGTTTTCTGCCAGGTAGAACCGATTTGATTTGAACCTCCTGTCTGAAGCAGAAAATTGTTTCCAATTTTGTGATGTTCTCCCTTGAAATGTACTGTTATGTTTATTAATGTGCTGTTCGAGTTTTGAGGAGGAAAAAATCTCATTTGAAACGAATATTTTGACGTACCTGGCCTCGGCTGTCACTCTCCTCCAGCGGTTCCCCATATCACTGCCTGTTGTGCTGTTGGCATAAAAAATACTTCAAAGGCTTTATGTAAACAAACCTGGGGAGAGACAAGGGGGGGATTTCTGTATTCCTTTTGCTGCATCTATTAACTTTTAATTGCCTTTTGTTTTGTGTGACAGATGTTTTGAATCAAGCCACATATACTTGCCGTAGATCCATTAAGAAGCTAGCAACACATTGAACAAGGCATTAATGTTTGTCTTTAATGGAAGTTTTTCTGTTTGTGGGATTGCTCAGGTCTCGGCCACAGATCCAGATCAAGAGGCGGACCAAAGTGCGGTGCGATACTCACTGCATGGACAGGGTGCTGGAAGTGAGTTTACTATAGAGGAGCTCAGTGGGAAGATTTACGCCCAAAAGCGCCTTGATCGAGAAGAGCGTTCAGCCTGGAGATTTCTAGTATTGGCCACTGACGAGAACGGAGCTGGCCTGACTGGCTTTGCTGATGTTTTATTGGAAGTGCGGGACATCAACGACAATGCCCCTATCTTCCTGTGTGCCTCAGATGGCTGCTTTGTGGGCCATGTGCCAGAAAACTCTCCAGCTGACACCTCCATCATGGAGATGCGAGCCACAGACCTGGATGACCCTAAAGCTGGCAAGAATGCTGTCCTCACATATCGGATTGTTCAGAATGTCCGTAACGAAATCAATCTCAACTTGTTCTCCATCAACTCAGCTACAGGCACCATCTACACGGTGCTACGCTCCCTGGACAGGGAGGTGGAGGATCGTTACCTTGTTGTTGTGGAGGCCAGGGATGGAGGAGGCCTCTCCGGAACTGGAACGGCCACAATTGTTGTTTCCGATGTGAATGATCACCCCCCTGTGTTCACGCAGAGGGTCTACATGGCCACCATGGCAGAGGACCTGGATATCAACAGTGAAGTGCTGGCAGTGGTGGCCACAGATGGGGATGAGGGAGAGAACTCAGTCATGACCTTCAGCATTGTTGGTGGAGATGATGACCGCAAGTTCTTCATTGAGACCGATAAAGTGAATCGACGAGGCGTAGTCCGGCTGA
This sequence comes from Hemigrammopetersius urotaenia, assembly GCA_037974485.1. Classification (NCBI taxonomy): domain Eukaryota; kingdom Metazoa; phylum Chordata; class Actinopteri; order Characiformes; family Alestidae; genus Hemigrammopetersius; species Hemigrammopetersius urotaenia. The sequence continues at coordinate 21,014,787 of JBBPDC010000007.1, read as the reverse complement.
AGAAAAAGATTGATTTTGAGAAACCCCATGAGCGCACCTTCAATCTTACAGTCAAAGTGGAGGATGCTGACTTCTACAGCCTGGCCTACTGTGTCATCCAAGTGGAAGACTCCAATGACCATGCACCCATTTTCTTCCCTCAGTTCTATGACGCAGGGTCCATGTTTGAGGACGTACCCGTGGGAACCATCGTGGCCCAGGTGACTGCCATGGACTTGGATTCAGGACAGAATGGGAAGTTCTCTTACAGCATCGCCCCAGAGTCAGACCCCTTTCAGCAATTCCTGGTGGATAAAAATGGCTGGGTGGTGGTGGCCGACTCTTTGGACCGGGAGAAGCTGTCTCAGCACAGGCTGGTGATCCTGGCCACAGACATGGGTACCCCTGCCTTGACTGGCTCTGCTATTGTGCTGGTGACCGTGCAAGATGTTAACGATAATGGACCTGAGTTTGAATCTCCGTACCGACCCGTTGTGTGGGAGAACACCATTGCACCGCAGGTCGTCCAAATGAATGACACTTCCATTCTGCTCCACGCCATCGACAGAGACTCTCCGCCTAACGGAGGGCCTTTCTCCATTCGCTTGCTGATGCTCACCTCAGATGTCACAAACTTTAACCTGACGGATCTGCGAAATGGAAGTGCCATTATTACAGCTCTGCGCACCTTCGATCGGGAGCAGCAGAAGCAGTACCTCCTCCCCATTCTGATGATTGACAGCGGCTCTCCCCCAATGAGCTCCACCAGCACGCTGACCGTCATCATTGGGGATAGGAATGATCACCCACATGCGCCCGGACAGTCTGAGTTCCTAGTCTACAACTATGAAGGTACGTTGTAGAACATTACTTTTAGATTCATTCTCCTGCTTGATGGCCAAAGGCTGTATTCTCTCCTACAGTATTTACGTAGCGTTTCATTCCAGCTGTCAGCGTGCTATAATACTTAGAGGGGAAATGTGGTTTGAGTCGATGTATTTTTAGTGTTTTTCCCTCTCACCCAATAGAAATGCATTAACCTTCTAATAAGAACTCATCATGTAGCTCAAACATGGCATGAAGCAAACAATTTACTTAAGTCCCAGGTTTAATAGGCACATAAACAGGAGCCATTTTAAAAGCTGTTGATTTCATGCCTAACAGGATTACAGTGCTCCGTTTTGCCTTTTGGAGAAATGGCAGCGTTGCATACTAATAGCATTGGCCCCCTACCACGCAGCTTAAGTGAGTCCATATGTGGCAATGAGATGAGTTGCTTTCCCCCCCCCTTATCTCTTAAAGATGTGTGTCTCTTCCCCCTCACCTCCCACACACTCACACACACACACACACACACGCGCACACGCACACACGCACAGCCCCAGGTACTGTGGAGTCTGTGTGAGGTGGCTCCTCTATGACCTCATTATGCATTTTTCCCCAGGTACTCTCCCCACGACTGTACTTGGACAAGTTCAATCCCCTGACCTTGACGACTGGAGCGAAAAGGTTTACAAATTCGAAGGCAAACCCCCCAGGTACTTTGATCTTTTATTGAAGTTTGGTTCAAACCCTACGGTGGCAGCTGCCACTTAACAAGGAAGGTGATGAGAACAAAGAAGACAGAGGGAGAGCGAGGGAGAATGAGCTGAGTCTCATATCCAACACCTCTTGTGCTGGATGCTTTTAATAGTTCATCAAAAATGAGATTCAAAATTCACTCTGAAGCAAGACAGTGATTCTCGTGTTGCAGCTGATGGGAAAACCGATGTGTGACGGACGCTCGCTCTAATGAGCAGCACATGAAAAAGTGAACAGCATCATGCAGAGCCTGCTGTACGAACTCCTTGACAGTTGTGACACTTTTCTAAAGGAGCTAAAAGAAAATGGGGGTATCAATATACATATCAATAATAATTGTCACCCTCCATCTTCGACGTTGACGAATTCTGTTTGTTTTCTCCAGAATGAGCCTCTTTGAGATATTCTTTAAAAGCCCTCATACTTGTTAATTAGGATAATTAACACATTAAGACATTAGCACTTTAGCACAGCAGTTTAGTGACTTTTGGCACTCACAGCATCTCTTCGACCTGGCCAGCGTTTCATTTGCTTACTTGACAGTTAATTAACTAATTTGGCAATGAAGCTGAAGGTCACATGCAACGTGGAACTCAATAGCTGTTATGTGAACATGATTGCACCTTTTAAAATCTAATTTGAACAGCAGCCAGCGCGAGTTTGCCGACCTTGGCGCATGCCGTCTAGGGTGATAAACACAGCTATGCATAGCTGTAGTACATTAATCATATTGTAGTGTCTGTAGGATAATGTTGATGAAGCATTCAAACAGTGCCTTGAGTGGAGTTACATATTGATTAGTGAAAGCAGTGTGTAATGTTATATGTTGTGAGCAAAGTCTAATATACAAAGCCTATCATGTACTGAGCCAAACTGTTTGAAATGGTGTGTTTTGGGTCACTCGCTGGCTCTCGTATCATTTGACAGATATTAGAGGGTGCTACTGTAAGACGGGCAGTGGGGGTGGTGGTGGCCTAGTGGTAGGATACTTGCCTCTGGACCAAGAGGTCATAGGTTGGAATCCTACCTTCACCACCCCACCACTGGGTCCCTAAGCAAGACCCTTAACCCCAAGTTGCTCCAGGGAGAGACTGCCCCCTGTAGGTAGGGAATGGAAGTCGCTTTGGATAAAAGCATCTGATAAATGCCATAAATGTAAATGTAATGTAAATGTGTCAGTATTAGAGATGTACACTGAAGATTTATTTTATCTTTGATTTCATGACATGTCATTTACTGTTTCTATCATAGACAGTTCATCCTGAATCAGAGCACTGGTCTGCTGAGTATCCGGGGTGGCACCGCACCCGGGTCATACAGTCTGCAGGTGCGGGTGGCAGATAAGGTTTGGCCTGACGTCACCTCCACGGCTCAGGTGAAGGTCAAGGAGCTGAAGGAGGAGGCCCTGCTCAACGCTGGCTCACTGCGTTTCTCCAGTGCGTGACTCACCATTTCTGCTTGTCACCCGCCACACCACTCATTCACACTGGCGCGTGGTGAATCAGGGCCACGGGATTCTTGTATTCACCTGAAAGCAGTTATTAAAGCAGTCGTTCAGACTGAATGAAATTGACACCATGAGTAATTTATCAGGCAAGACCTGTTCAGTGTCCCAAGTTAAATTGATTAGTTTCACTCTGGAGCTATGATGGCTTTACATGTAGTACATTCTGACTTACCGATATCTTTCAGGCTGGACACAATGCTTCAGGATGACTGGTACTACCTTTTTAGCTGTGTGGTGTACTTTTTGTCAATTTTTATCGATTACATTATATCATATGTGACCATAACCATTCCAGCAAGTATTTTTGAGATTCCCTAACAAAGTGGCATGATTAGAAATGAAGTGTGCTCAGGGATACTCTTGTTAAAATATTACTTAAGTAAATATAGTCCCTATTTTTCATTTTTTATTTGAGTTAGCATTTGCTTTCAAATGTACTTCAGACGTCATTTCTTATCTTGTTTCTTTAGTGTTGGAAATGGGTAATAGTGCACTTCCCAGCAAACTGCTGGGATGTTAAAAATGTGATTTAAAAGTATTTTTTTACTTCACTATAAAAAATTTACTGATGTAATGTAAAGTTATCAGAGTACAAAAGCTTTTGTTTGTACAGGTACTGTACAAAACGCATTTGTACAGTAATGAACTATATGTTAGGGCTGGGCGATTTGGACTAAAATCAAAATCTTGATTAATTGAACATTTTAACTAGATTACAATTAATGAACGATTATTTCATTTTATTTATTTATTTATTTGCCCTCATAGTTCACTGACAAGTTGCTCAGTTGTCTCAGTGTTTAAGCTCTCCATGCTCGACATGTCGGCAGAATAACATAACATAATGGAGCGGGGTCACGTGACTCCACACGCATTAGTGTTTTTAAAGGGAAAGTAATTGAAATAATTGACCTGGAAAAATTTGATCGATTATAGGTTCTGAATGTTGATTTCGATTAATCGCCCAGCCCTACTATATGTGCTTCAATACTATCCACCACTGGCTTCATTAGCTCTAGTACAACAAGAAGCTATCTGTAGACACCAGACTATCTTGTCACGTTTGTATTAAGAAATGAAAATACTGCAAGATTCTGTAACCTAAGTGCATGTGTGTGTGTTGTGTGTAGACCTGACAGCAGAGGCGTTGTTCCGGGGGTCTGCTGGAGGGGAGAGTCTCTATGAGCGCCTGCAGCGTCTGCTCTCAGAGCTGCTGCAGACAGAGCTGGAGAAGGTTCACATCTTCAGCCTGGCCAGCAGTGCTAAATCCAACCAGCAGCATCTCAGCGTGTGGTTTGCTGCTCATGGCTCTCCATACTACAAGCCTGAGAAACTCCATGGCAGTGTGGCTACAAACAAGGCCAAGGTGACAGCTAACACACAAACACAGTCTGTCTACATGCCCATTGTCTCACACCCATGATCACAGAGAACAAATAACGCATAACACACAATCAAGGAGTGACGCTCTGTAAGAGCCTTTATGAATATTTCATGGCCATGTAAGGTATGACAGCAGGCCGCAGCCGTGGCCAGTGAGCCTAGAAAGGAGGGAGGGAACAGAGGAATAGAGGGAGAGAACAAATGACTGTGTAAATCAGGTGTGTGAGCAGCAGCTCCTCCCAGCCTGTGTGAAGCTGACCATCTCCTCCAGATGAATGTTTACACAAAGTGCTGGAAGCAGCTCCGACAGCTTTACAGATGCTTATAAAGAATGTGATAGACTGCCCTGGAACATGGATTTTGGCCATTTTTGTACACACACACAAACACGCACACATACACATACACTCATTTAATGAAACAGATGTAACACACGCTGTGTGAACTTTTATAATCTTCTTAGTTCTTCTTAAACTGACACAACAATAAAACAATCTTCATCTGTAATGTTATCTGTTTTTGATTTGGTCACTTATCTAACATACAAATCTCTCTCTCTCTCTCTCTCTCTCTCTCTCTCTCTTTCTTCTTCTGACTATCTTTCCAACCTTTCTCTCTCTCACTCTCTCTCTCTCTCTCTCTCAGTTGGAGGCAGCACTGGGTGTCCGTATTCTTCAGGTGGGGGTGAATGAGTGCGCATACGCAGACTGCAGTCACACAGGCGGCTGTTCCAGCAGGGTGACGTTCAGTGGCACTCCTTCAGTTCTGAACCGGGGAAACACCTCTCTGGTGTCCGTGTCGGCTACAGCCAGCGCTCAGTGTGGCTGCCTGGCCAGAGAGAACCAGCACCTGTCCTGCTCCTCCTACCCAAGCAGCCCTTGCCTCAATGGGGGCACCTGCGTGGACAATGAGATGGGCTACAGGTACCATATATGCTCCCTTAACCCCCGGGACCCAATAGAAATTCTGTGAATGAAAGGGTTTAAGTAGTAGAACACAGGCATTGATCATCACAGGTTCACATTAATCATAAATAAGAATACTACGACATTCAGATGTTTCGAATACATCCAGGTTTTCTGGCATTATTGCCAGAACTACTATTGTATATTACTATACAATTGCTAGTTCCTACAGTCTAATCTGGTCGTACCTGTGCTGTTATTTGTGATAACGTGTTTTTTCCACTGGGTGCTAAGAAGTCATTAGTGTTACGCTGCAGCTGACCTTTACTTATTTTTAGTTTTGTGCAAACAGATAGAACACTCTGAGTGTTATAGCAGTTATAGCAGGTTGTAGGCAAGAGACTAAGGCTAATATTAAAAAATATATATATATACTGTATATATGTGTGAGTGTGTGTGTATATACAACTGCGACTTCTATGGGTTAATCACGTTTTTCCTAGGTGTAAATGTCCATCCATGTTTGACGGGCCGGAGTGTCAGCAGACTAAACACACGTTTCTTGGAGACGGTTACGCCTGGTTCCCTCCTCTCAGGCCTTGCTTCCAGAGCCACATCTCGCTGGAGTTCATCACAGAGGCAGAAAACGGCCTGCTGCTCTACAACGGCCCCCTCGGCGTCCCCCAGCCCGGAGACAAAGAAGACTTCATCTCACTTGGTACATTACACAAACTCCATTAGACTGCAGTGTGCTCGTCCTCCGCAGTGTCTGTTTGTGTTCCAGCCCTTAATAAAAAGCCCGAAGAAGCAGCGAGGCGTCATTTCGATAATGAAAACGCCACACTCGATCGATACCGTCATGATTTAAGGTTTTTACATTGCCCATGCAAGAAATTAATTTCCCTCACCAATTAACTGCGGCAATGAAATCGATGGATGACAGCAAACATGGCGAAGGTTGAGCGCTTAGTGATGAATGGGTCTGAATGGAAATGGGTCTGTGGTCAGTGCTGGAGACTGATGGGATCAGGTGGGATCAGCACTGATGCTGACCCCCGGCAAATGTCAAACTTTCCTCGCAGGCATGCCTCTCTCTTCAGGCCCTTCCAAAGACCTGTGCGCTTCCAGAGAGCGACCCGCTCTGGCCTTAAATAAGCTGAGCTCATAGGTTTGTTACGTGTTGCCTGAAGTCATGTAATTATCACGCAGGCCCAGTGCTCCCCAGATCAGTAGAAGAAAATCGAACTTGACCACATATTGATTGCAGTGAAGCATTTTTTGCCACCAGGGGTCAATACAGAACCCAGAGGCCACACTCGCGTCCAGGCAGCTGCAGCTAGAATGTGATGTTCCACACGTGTGATGGATTAGTCTAGACGAGAGGCCGCATTTAAAAAAGTAACATAAAGAATGAACAGTTTAAGAACTATCAGAAAGCTATAAGAGAACTAACGGTTCAGAGGAGTGAGCGCAGCATGTGGTCAACCTCTTCATACATGAGGGAGAGCTTAGTGGAAGCTCAGGAATCACATTATATGTACTTAAAAATATGCTCACCTCTCCCTCTCTCTCTCTCCCTCTGTCTTTCTCAATTTTTTTCTCTCTTTCTCTCTCTCGCTGTCTCTCTCTTTCATTCTCTTGATCTCTCTCTCATTCTCTCTCTCTGTCTGTCTCTCATTCTCTCTCTCTCTCTCTCTCTCTCACATTCTCTCTCTCTGTCTCTCTCTCTCCCTCTGGCTTTCTCTATTTTTCTCTCTTTCTCTCTCTCTCGCTGTCTCTCTTTCATTCTCTCTCTGTCTCTCTCTCTGTCTCTCTCTCTCTCTCGCTGTCTCTCTTTCATTCTCTCTCTGTCTCTCTCTCTCTCTCTCTGTCTCTCTCTCTCTCTCTTTCTCTCTCTCTCTCTCTCTCTCTCTTACTCTCTGTCTCTGCAGAGCTTAAGAAAGGTGTTCCATTGCTGAGTGTTAATCATGGATCAGGCACTCTCACACTGCAGCTTCCTCCCCAGGCCTTCGTCAGTGACCGCCGCTGGCACCGTCTCGACATCATCAGTGATGGCAAGGTAGGACCACACGTGCTTTATGAGTCCACCTGGACTTTTTGTACTTTCCGTTTTGTGTCCTTTACGTTATGGAAACGACTGCAAGCACAGTCTGATTACTGTTGTTTCTAATGTTACGTGAGTGTTTACAATGAAAAAAAAGACACTTTTTAGCCATTTAATATTCATATTGTTCATCAGTCATCCACACAGGCTTCAAGTCAACGTACTCAGTCTCATTAGCAAACCACCGGCATATGCCGACAGTTTTTCTTTATCGTGATGATCACCAAACCTTTTTTTCGCCTTTTCAGTCCATGAGATTGACTGCAAAAATATTACCATGCATGTTTAACATAGCACTATGCTGAATTATTGAATTCTAGCAGATGTGTAAATATAGCTACATCAGCAATTAACTTTTGAGCTGTGTATGATACAAACCTTGTTTGTGACAAAGAACTGTCTACCCTTGTCTGATTGGCTAAACACATTACACAGATTTCAGGTTGTGAACAGACACATTTGACAATAATTGAAAATATTCTTGTAACTTTAGAACTTCTATTGTTGCATACGTACTAATGTGTGTGTGTGTGTGTGTGTGTGTGTGTGTGTGTGTGTGTGTGTGTGTGTGTGTGTGTGTGTGTGTGCGTGTGTGTCTGTGTAAAACCAAATACAGGTTACTACTAGAGTTTAAGTGAAATGAAATTATTCAGGCCATTTTCTCATGAAAGTGAACTTGCTCTCTATTTTTTTAATAGTCCTAATGCATGCTCACTCACTTGCAGTGTTCCAGCCACTCCAGCTCTGCCTGGGTCCTCTCCCAGAGTGCTTTCTCTCTCAGTCTGAAGAGAGCGCTGTACTGACGGGCCCTCAGCTCCTCTTCCCGGAGAAATTGCTGACTCTGGGCCAACGAGAGGTGGCGCTGGAGCTGACTCCGACTGTAAACCTCGCTCAGCTCACTCCACTAATGCATGAACGGAACAGTGTTAAACATCCTCAACCCCTGATCCTCGACCTCAGTTTTTATCTACTGTTTATCTACCAGCTTGAACTATATTCCCTCTTATCCAGTAAAATCTGTCATGAGTGTGATGACAACAACTATACACAAGCTACTGTTTTCAGTGTGAAAACATAATTCTAAAGTTAGCATAATGATTTTGGAAAAAAGTCTTGCTGTATATACCCTGTGATTCAATATTGTATTAACTGTTGTACAGTAATAATGCTCTGAAATGTTACAGATGCAGAAACGGTTTAAAGTATGGTGGAAATAATAAATGGAATATATTTATTTATAGCAAATTCTTGACATAAAAAGTTCTATAAATATCAGTTTGATCAGTCACTGCCTTTTGAGTATGATATTACATTTGCACATCAAATTATGTGGCTTGCCTGAATAATCAGAATATTCATTTTTTATGTTGGTATTCGTTTCTATATTTAGCACAGAATAGTTTGTCTTTTTTAACCTGTTAGTTCCCAACAGATGTCTGTGCTCTTCCTGAGAACACTGTTCAGTTAAAGGCTTACCCAAAAATGTTTTTTTAATCATGTAATCTTCAGTAATGTTATGCAACTAAACTTCCCCCTTACCATTTCTCAACAAAACTTCCCCTCTGGGAAATCCCTCACCACTCTTTCATCTCGCTCCTTAGCTTAGAAAGACTGGAGCTAGATAAGTGAGTGTTTTTATTGCTTCAACTCTAAAATTGAGTGTTAAATGCAGTGTTTGACTGAGGTTTGACTGACTTGAGCATGGTCATGTATATTGGTGCAACTCCTGTTTGTTGTATTATTGTTATTATTGTTATTATTGTTATTATTATTATTATTATTATTATTATTAACAACAACAATATTATTGTCATTGTTATTAATATTATTAACATTTTTAATAACATTATTATTATTATTATTATTGTTATTATTATATTATTATTATTATTATTATTAACAACAACAATATTATTGTTATTATTAACATTATTAATAACATTATTAATAACATTATTATTATTATTATTATTATTATTATTATTATTATTATTATTATTATTATTATTATTATTATTATGGGATCATCCACAGCAGTGTTCATCAAAATGTGTCATTTTACACATTGACCCTCAAACAACAATGTTATTCAAAACTGTGGTTCCAGCCTTTTGAATGGGAGTGTATTATAGAATTTAGTTTAGTATGGAAAATACAGAGCAATCCAGAGTCTATATATATACAGTATATATATGGCATTCCTGTTCATCCTCCATTACAGTAAAATGATGGTGTTACCTTACTGGTAGAGTCAGTGCTTTCACTGTTGTCATCCTGCTCTGATGTGTTCTGAATTGTGGCCTGTCCGTTCTGCAACACACACGTCTCTGCATCCGGACAGGCCCACTGGTCTGCAACACATTTACAGAGCCATACTGTCTTCATTCTTTATTTTTTTTTTTTTAAATGTGTCAGTTTAAAAATAGAAAACAAACACAGGAAACTGAGATCTGAGATTGTGGGGCCCCTGTAGCTTTGATGATTGCCTGCAGATTTTTTTGTCTCCACATTTTGTTAATATGATTATAAAGGGGAATACAACTGAGCTTTCAAAATATGTGCCCCAATTAACCAGTAGAAGGTAAACTAAGTAAACAAGAGTGTTTGGATGTGAAATTCTCCTTTCAGAATTATTGGAAAAGATGCCTGAAGTGTTCACAAAAAGTGACTACATAAAAGGATTAAGATAGTATCTGAAATTCCAGATATTGTTTTAATATTAAAGGGTACATGTAGGACATTATAAACCAAGATAGCCTCCAAAGAAAAAATGTGTCAATGTTACAGAAAATATCAAAAGAAATGTGTATGTTCACTGGCATTTTGGATAGTAACTAAAATGGCGTTATTTATGTCGTAGACATTACGAGCTCAGGTTCCTATCGCCACTATTGTGAAGAAATCTGTGTCAGTACTCCTCATCAGACCACTCTTACCTGTTAACCATTAAATGATTGAGACTTTTTGGGAATCCCCCTTCAAAAATACCAGATATACATTTGCTTGTCGAAAAAATGATTGCACTGACTTAACTTGAACATTTCCACAAGTATAACAAATAGTAATTGATTTTTATCTTTGCAATCAACTAATATTTGCAATAATTGTGTTAATGTAATGTATTATATTTATGTGGAAATGAAATAAACCTTTAAATTAGGTCAATTAAATGGATGACCATTTCTTCATTGGGCAAATGTCTGTGGTGACTGTTATTCCTCATACCCAGGCTGACTTTGATCTCTTTCTTCTCGGCCGTGCTTCCATCCATGGAAACCTGCTCTCTCTTTTTGTTTCTGTCTGCAGCCTCAAGCTGTTTATCAGTGCTCATGACTGTCCGGACTCCTTTCTGACCCATTAGGACCAGCTGGGCGGCCTCCTTCTCCACTCGTGCATCCAGAGAGACCATCATCTTTCGGAGAGTGTTCACTCTGTGTTTCTGTACTTCTGCCAGGGAGATCTGGGACCTGTTCAGACCAGCCATGGGCACTGGGCAGCTGGCCGCAGGGAAACACTCCGTCTGCCAATTTCTGTATAATCATGTAGAAACATGCCATCAGAGCTACTGTTTATTAGGCATACCTTCCTTGCACGTGTGCTGATTGGCCAGTTTATCAGTCACACCCACCATATAGATGCACTTTGTATGTTGACAGTTATTAAATGTGGCCCGACCGCCACTGTGTGAAATGACTCAAAGAATATCTGATCAATTCTACTGATGGCTGGTGTCCCATCATGACGACAGACGGGATACGGTCAATAATTATAAACCTACAAAAGTGCCCCTATATGACATGTATTTCCGATAAAATGGCCAATAAGTGTACATGTAAATAGTAAACTGGCAAACCAGTGTATCTGCAACATTGCTTATTTAATCAACAAGATTAACAAATAGTCATCATTTTGTGTGCTATAACTGATAATCAGCTGTGATTATGTGAGTAAATGGACAGACCACAAAAGACCACAGAGCTGTCTCCAACACTACTGTTGGTGAATGCTGCCCTCGTCTGGTCATAGTCCATTGCATGCTGTACATTGAGCTCACCCTGCATCACACTGGCTCTGTCCAAGGATCTTGCTGCTGTTAGTCTGATTAGTCTCCAGCAAGACTGCTCCACTCTTCTTTTCAACATTTTTTCTTTTCTAAGAAATGAAATATTGCATACAGAGTAATTTAAAGCAAATTTCAAACAAAACACAAGCCTACTGGACGTAACACATTCCTTAACTGGGAAAACCTGCAATTCTCTCACTTGTAGCTACATCAATACAGTCATATACACCACTGGTAAATTATATCTTTTGTTTTTATCTTTCACAGAGAATATGCCTCTGTATTTAGAGCACAGTTCCTTGGTTTGCTGAATTTCACATAAAAAATACCGGCGCCCTGTCCAGTGTGGGTCCCTGCCTCGCACACACAGACCCCAGGATAGGCTCCGGGTACCCGCGACCCTAGTTAGGATTAGCAGTTATAGAAAATGAATGAATGAATAAGGTCTATGCAAAAGTTTTGGCACCTTTAATATTTTCTATTTTCTAATATGTACATAATAATGCAAAAAAAATGCACCAACAAAACAGCAAAACCTCTCATTTAAATGGGGGGCTTTGTTTAGGAAACTATTCATTTCACAATAGTTACACAATAATTTACACTAATTAGTCATAAGATGAATAACTGAATAATAAGCTTAAGATTCAAAAAGGTTCAAATGTGATATTTTCTGTCAGATGAACACATTCATTCAGAGACTACAAGCTTATAAAGCCTTAAATCACATGTGATGAATGTTTAAATATCCCTATTCCAGCCCCAGAGAGCAGATGCTATGGTAGCTCAGTTAACACCTCATGTATTTGTGAATAATTATATAGTTGTGACAGGTGTTAGATCACTGTGCAGATCACAACTCTGCACTGTGTTTTCTCTCTAAGCTGGAGACGCCACATCTCTGGCTTCTTTGGGCCATGCTGAGAACTTGACATGTTTAGGTCACGCTGTGAAGTGACATTCACACCCAATGACAGAAGAGGGATCATTTTATCTCTGTTCACTCTGACAACTGATTGAGTCGTGTGAAGCGGAGTCTATGGAAGTGACTGGTCTGGTGATGTTTACACAATACATCCAAAAATTCTTCTGGCAATATTAGCCTTTTATATCTGGATAGTAGTGACACATTAAATATTGACACATGAAATAGGCTACTGATATTAGATGGCAACATACAAATGTACAGATCACTTTAACAAATCACTAAATATTTCATTGTGTGTTTCATAGCCTCTGTGGGTGAAACAAGGCAACACAAATCAATCAGAAACCAGGACAATCTTTAGCCATGCCATATCAAACTATGTATTTTTAATGCTGAGAAATACTATCATTAAGTCTATCATGAAGCTGGTATTGGTGTCACACAAAAGCACAGTTTTTTATTTTGAATTAACAGTTCTTGTTATTATATAGGGCTGTAACAGTACATGTATTCGTACCGAACCGTCATGGTACATGGGTCACGGTTCGGTACATGATGTCTTTCGGAGAATACACGGTACGACGGAGAAG
>JBBPDC010000007.1:20989272-21001647 GCA_037974485.1 Hemigrammopetersius urotaenia | reverse complement strand
TGTTTGTGTGTGTGTGTGTGTGTGTGTGTGTGTGTGTGTGTGTGTGTGTTTTTGTACAGGAAGTACAGCTGATTCTGGATCACTGCTCTGGGGCCATGGTGAATGAGGTGGAGGGTTTAGCAGTGGAGGTTTTCGAGACAGATCAGTCAGTGTGTAAAGTGTCTGCAGACACACCAGGCAGTGACAGGTAAGAGGGGACTTGCATTCGAAATATCTTTGTTTTGGCTCAATCTTTCTCGTTCCATACACACTGCGCATACTGGCTCAATGCAAACAGGTCGTTTAAAACTGAATTTTTCTCATTTTCTTGAAATTAATAAATACAATATAATATATAAACATAGTAAAAGTTATAAAGAAACTATGCTGTCTGCTCTTTTTGTGATGTCCCATAAGTAGATATATCCATATATTCAGCCTACAACAGTTTAGCCCTGTCCATCCTAAATTAAGTTATGGGGTGTGTTTCAATGTGGAATTTTTTAACAAGGCACAAAAGAGGGCAGACAATCTAAAGCAGCATATTTACATATACATGCTTTAAAGGCTCAGTGAAAAATACAGTGATTTAACAGTGTCTATTTAATCCTCAGGGACAAAGAGAAGTTGCAAAATGGTCATGTCTGTTTTGGTACATAAACTTAATAAGACCCTAGGGAGAAAATTAAAAACAATATAAATGTTGGATATGGGCCATTCAACGGAACTGCATGTGTTAAATGAAGAAATTCTCAATATGTTAAAAATAATTACAGTGAGTGTTGCATGTAATTAGGAGCGCACGATGTTTAATATAATTAGAGGACAGTGCTGAAGGGGACATGGTGTCGATGCTGTTGTCATTAGCATGTATTGCCGTTTAAGAGGTCATTGCTGATGTTGTTTTTTTTCTGTGAAGGTTTCTGAATGTGGATCAGCCTCTGCAGCTCGGAGGAGTAAAGGAAACACACCCGCTGCGTCGCACACACCCTCACTACAAAGGTTTTGTGGGCTGCATCAGAAACCTGGTGGTGGACAGTCAGGTACGGTGACATCACCTCTCTGAAGATTGTGCTAAACGTAGTGTTGTCTATGTTCACTGTGACACACACAGCATCAGAAAAGATCTCCCATCAGGAGAGCACCATCTCCTCTCCTGGCCACTCCTTCTAAGGACACTTGTTAGAGGAGCACTAGAAAATATTTGGACTGTGCAAAAATTATTTATTTATTTATTTATTTATTTTTCTAATAAGGTCATCTATAGCAAACTGGATATAAATAATTTAAATAAATAGTTAATAATTGTTTACTACAAATAACAGATAAAAGTACTCTGTCAAAGCAGAAAACACAGTCAAACATGAAACAGCAGCTCTGTTGAGAAAAACCTAAACGATCTGGTTGATCTGAATTGAACTTAACTGAAACATTCCACTCCAAAATAGGCTCTAAAATACGCTCTGCATAAAAGAACAATTTTCCATTCTAATATTTAACAATTTAATTTGAACATATAATAATTCTTCAATAATAATTAATATTTAATCATTTCAATGAAAGTACTGCAGTACTAAAAGTCCATGTTAGTTCTTTTGATTTTGTTTTTGAACTCTTATTGTGAAACCCTGAGCACCACCAGCCATGAGTTTGTTTGGGTTTTGAGTTTTGCTTTTTGTATTTAAGTGTGTGTGTGTGTGGTGGACCTTAGTGTCAGTCCACCGTGAAGCTGGCTTTTGTTAGTTAGTTCTCCATTCTCCTTTTGTTCTAGCTCTGAGTTTTGTTTATGGCTCTTGTGGGATTTGCTTTGTTTCAATAAAAGTATAAGAAATCGAAGTCTGCGTATGCGCCTGCCTTCAGTGCCTGTGAGATCTGAAGGGAACCGTGACAGTTCCTCCCATCAAAATTGGCATAGACATACATTCTTAGAACTCAGTCCGTCTTTACTTTCTAGACTAAAAGTATTTGATGTGCTAAAATCAGATTTTTTACATTTGAAAATCATTTATACTAAGATCAACATTTATGCTTCTTCACATTGAATTTCTGAAGTCAAAGGCTAAAACACTTTGCTTTACAGGTAGCTGTTAATGGCCGTCCCCATATACGTACAAAACTTGGGCAAATGGACGATATACGTACAAAACCTTGCATGAAAATAGTTGAAAAAGATGCCACACATCGTACATTAAAGAGCTAGGATACTCACTTATGCATACACTAACAATACTGTAACCTGTCTTTACTTTTTACAGTCATGGTCAAATCCAGTGTGTGTGGGTGGTATTGCAGTGAGTGGGTGAAGCCTGCTGTGAGAATGCCATTTCCCGACAGCCCTGAGACACACTGACCATTTTCTGTCAAGCATTAACAAAGCTGGGATGTGAAGTGACATGCAGGATCTTGCAATGAAGGAATAGAAATGTTGGCCTGTTATGGAAAACAGGATCCTTGAGTTAAATTGTATAGTTTGAATCAGCTCAGGCAATCTGCTCATTCCTTAATAGTGTGTGCCACACAGATTTTTTCACAGGAGACATTTGTGACTTCATGTAAAGAGATATAAATGTCTTTTAGGCTGTAGACTCCTGTACACCTTCTTCTACAGGAAACTTAAATATGACAAACCATGTTTTCTGTTAATTTTAACAAACATTTATTAGAGCTATTTATTTTATCTCATTTTATTTAGTTTACCATATAAGAAAATAAATAAAATCAGATAAATTGTTCCGAAGCTTTTGCGCAGGCCAATTATTTCCAGAGTGTTTAACTAGGCAAAAACCAAAATAATTGTCCAGCAGTGTGTTCATGCATTGAGGTTGTGTCGATATATCAGAGTGTGAAATGGCAAAACAAAGTATCTAACTGGAAAAATAATATGATGACTCGACCCACTGAGGCAGATGTTATGATTTCCTGCTTACAAGTGCTAACTCTGCTACTCTGGTAATACTAGACGTGGCCTTCAGCCTCTGCGTCTCAGGATTTGGCGCCATGATCAGCATCAATATAGGCCACTAAGGTTTCTCAAAGTGCTGATTCAGATTCTTTACTCTGTCTGTGTGTGTGTGTGTGTGTGTGTGTGTGTGTGTGTGTGTGTGTGTGTGTCCTTGGTTAGGTGTATGACCTGGGCAACGCAGCAGAGAGTGAGAACAGTGCCCCTGGGTGCGGGCTGACCGATGGTGTGTGTCTGACTGCAGGAGGGCCCTCCTGTGGGCTGCATGGGAATTGCCTGGGGGAGTGGGGCTCCTTCAGCTGTGACTGCCACCCCGGCTACAGCGGACACAAGTGTGAAAAGGGTGAGTTTTATGCTGTTTATAACTGAGCACATGTTGAATCAAATGCTCATTTCAGAGCCATGTGAACTACATGAACAGAAAGGCACTGCTTGCCCTGATTCAAGATACCCTCTACCCTGCATTCTGAAAAGAGAGGCTCTTCCACACTCACCTGAACTGTTAACTTCAGATAATGCCTAATTTGCCTAAGGATAAATTTTGTTGTTTTTGTTTTTTTTGTCAAGATCCTACAACAAAGAACTACCCCACCCAAGCAGGTTCTATCCCAAAAGGCACCCAAAACCATCCATTGGTAGATGTAGTGGATAAGATGTCTAGGTTTGAAAGAATGTTTTTGCTTCAGAGCCATGCATAGGGCATAGTGAATGTCAAATTATATACTCTTTTTTTAAATTAAGATAATTTTCCTTTCTGCTGGCTCAGTATAGATTACACAGGTCAACAGGTCAAAATCATCAGAGATACGTTTATGTGGGTTTTGTGGTGTTTTTCATGCTGATTTTAAATCTATGTTTAGTTTGTCTCTAGCACGTACAATTTTTGTGATGAAGCTAGTTCTATATTGTATGATAGTTGGTATAACTAGCATATAATAATCATATGTTAAGCGTTTTTGAAGAAACAGTGGTAGCTGACTGACACTGATCATTATATCTGTGCCACAGTGTGTGCCTATCTGATATCGCACTGAAAATATTGAAACAGTTTTTATGTGTTATAAACACAGTGCGGCTCAAGAACAACTTTTCAGCTCACATCTATAAATCTATCTCCACTATATTGGTCAGACTTGCTGTAAATGAAATTATTTGACCTATAAGTAAGGTGCTGCCCAAAGACTCAGTAAGAGCTCCAAAGGATGGTCGTGAGAACTCTTTTGAATGTTCAAATGAGACACATTACAGCATCTTGGCCTTCACACATACGTGCAAATGAGGAATGCAATAGCAAAAAACAACATGCCAATTGTGTGATCTTGTTTCTGCATTACCAGTGCATGGTAGTTGCATAACACAAGCTAACAAAATTAGGTAATTAACAGCACAGTGCCCCGGTGGACAACTGGAAAAAGAGATGTTGGGTGGTGTATAAAATCTGCTGTTAATAATAGATAAACATGTCTGTGCTGTTAAACTGATGACTCCGTATTGAGAATTTTGTAGCTTGTGTATTGATTTTTCCTCAGGGTTATTGTGAAGCATGCTAGCTTGTCTGACCCAGATAACAGCGCGGCCCACTGGCTTTCTAAGTGTAGCTCAGCTCAACAAATGTAGTCGATATATTGGCAAATGTTTGAGTGGGTGAGCCTGTTCCATTTTTACATGTATGAATCATGGGCAGCTTTCAGAAGGACTGTGTGTGTCTGTCCATGAGCTGACAATATTGTTGTGTGCTCCAGTGCTCCCCGAGTGGTCCTTTGAGAAGGAGAGTATGCTGAGGTATCAGCTGAGAGGTGTTGGGAGTCCGCGCAGGACGCACACTCAGCTCCTCCTCAGAACTCGCTCCCCCTCCGGAATCCTGCTCAGCATGAGCTCCCGCGACTCCAATGAGTTCATCATACTGCAGGTGAGTGGTGGGCAAAACACTACACCAAACTGTAAGGGAGTACCACTTCATGCCAGTGATGTCACTGATTGGGATTCTAAGGCGCATGTTGTTCTTCATCATGTTCTCTCAGATAGTAGACGGGTACCTGAGCGTCAGCGCCAACTTGGGGGATGGAGCCCACATGCTTAAGCTGGGTAGTCAACGAGTGGACCGTGGCCAGTGGGTCCTGGTCAGTCTTAATCGTCATGACAACCAGTTCACCCTGCGGCTGGAACAAGGAGGGGGGTCACGAGAGGTCTCAGGAGTTCTAGGCCACAAACGAGAGATCGTGGTCCATCCATCCAGCATGCTTTTGGGAAACAGCGCTACACACAACATACACACAGACTTTCAAGGTGGGGCTCATGTCTATCTGTCTGTCTATCTGTCTGTCTATCTATCTTTCTTTTCTTTTGCAACAATCCCTGTAACTCCTTCGCTTTTAAATATATATCTCTATTCCTTTCCTCTTCCACTCTCTCACCCTAACTTTATATCCACCCTGCCCTCTCTTTGTCCTTCTCTTTTTCACTCTTTCTTTATTTATCTCTCTCTTGGCCGGTCAACATTGTATCATTATATGAGTATCCTCTTTCTCTTTTGTATTTTAATGGTGCTGAATCATTTTGCTATGTGTGTGTGCCACTGCGCAGGCTGCATGCGAGATGTGAGGCTCAATGGTCACTCTCTGCCACTGGATGGTCAGAGCAGTGAGTTTGCCACAGTGCTGGAGCGGCGCGGGGTTCAGGCCGGCTGCCACTCAGACGCCTGCAGCACCAAACCCTGCCACAGCCCCCTCTACTGTGTGGACCTGTGGAGGAAACATGAATGCAGGTCAGACTCGACTCCCAAACTGCCTCTGTCCGCTTTAGTCTAGAACAGTTTCATAACTATTTAAATGCACTTGCTTGTTGTGGTGTGTCCTTGTCGGGTTATGCGCACAGTATGAAGTCACCAATTACGCATTTGCTCTGTCAAGACTGAAAACTCGTGCCCATTTTGTGTACCACTTACGTCTATTTGGGCTTGCGTACCACGTCATATAGTACATGTAGAAACACAACATATGAGCAGGACAGTCAAAGCATCAAATCCCAATACTTGAACGTTATACAATCTGAATTATTTAATATAATATACTGTAGTATATTTTGACATCTAAAAGTTTGAAAGGACACAATACAACCAAAACTCCTAGTGCAAATGATTTGTATTCAACATCTCATACTGATCACTAAACCAAGCACTTGTGCTCTGTTTGTAATGAAACATGCAATGTTCTTTACATTATTTTCTCCTTTTAATGGTATGACATATGATTAAATCAAGTTTGATCTGACCAGGAGCATGAAATAACACGATAAAACGGTTCATTTTTGATTAGGATTTCAGGTTGACTGTAGACTGTAGGGGACTGTGGTAAGGATGTCTTCATCACATTTTCACAGCAGCTTTGCATTGTTGCTGTATGTGAATGCAGGTGTCCAGCTGGTCAGTTTGCTGTTGCTGATGAGGTGACGGGGTTGGTGCAGTGCGCCGCGTCCCCGTGTGGCCCCTCCACATGCCGGAATGGAGGCACATGCTTGGCCCACTCCACCAAAAGCTTCCAGTGCCGCTGTCCGGAGGGCTTCAGGGGCCAGTGGTGTGAACTGGGACAGGTTAAAGCTCTGCGCCTGGCTGCACTCAGCCCCAGCTCCATCCTCGCCATCAGCATGTGTCTGCTCGTCTTCTTTGGTAAATACTGACTTTACAGTTCTCGTACACACACACTGACCATCAAAAATCCACAATAGAGTTTATTTTGGGAAATTGCTTTAATTTTAGGTCTTAGAAACTATTAGAAAACAACATAAGATCTTTAAACCCGTCGGAATCGTCAGTGGGTGGGAAAACCTGCAGAGTTCGGGGGTCCGGGGAGCGGACGAGCGGCGGCACGCTGAGCCAAAGAGCAGCAAACAACGAGCTTGTAGAAATGCAAGCACTGGATTTAGACTGATATACACCATATTGTAACAGTGCAGCACTCCAGTAGACTTCTCTCTGAAGGTGTGCTGTGTATCTGGCACCAAGAAGTTAGCAGCAGATTCTCTAACTTCTGCAGGTTGTGTGTTGGGGCCTCCATGGATCAGACTAATCTGTCCATCGTTGTCCAACCCAATCCCATCTGGGGAATTTGGAGGCCAAGTCAACAAGTTATATTTCGTAAACCTTTTCTAAACCATTCTTGCCGTGTGGCAGGGCTGAAAGAGGCCACTTCCATTAGGGAGCACAGTCGCCGTCTACAGCCATGTTTAGGAAGTGGGTGCGTGTCAAAGTAACATCCACAATAATAGAACTAATGCACTGCAAGGAAGCAGTTGTGTTTGCGCCGTAGTTTAGCAGTAATGATCGCCTCACAGACGTGTTCCAGTGTAGAGAAGGCCTGGTAGTGCTGAGCAGCCAACAGGAAGAAACACAGAGGGACGAGTCATATAGTAGAGGCATGCATATGTGCATCACTGACAGGTGCCCTGGTAATCTGAAGAGTTGGCCGTTCCCTTGGGGCCCCTCTGCCAGCCTTATCAACCACATACCAGGCAGCATGCCAACACACACACACTCACAACCTGAAGAGTTTCGAATCAGGGTCCAGTGTGAGCCATACTAAAGCCTTACACCTGCACATCCAGAGGTTTGTAGACTATAAGTTTATAGCCCATGTTTGGCACTGGACAGAGTGACAGGGGATACAGTAATTAGAAGAGGTGTCTGGATACAAAAGTATGTTTCTGGTGTTAAAGGATGGGTAATGGCTTTTGTGAGAGGGCTGCCAGTGGAGGGTGTTGTGTTTCCTTTACCATGACTAAAGCTCCAGTGAGGAGTGGTGTGATAAAGATTGCTGTTTGCTTTCTGTTTTTTTATTAGGACTATTGTGACGTAAACTGTCTAAGATTTGTCCTCCTATCCATCTTCTTTAACACCCCCCCCTCCTGCTCTTCTGTTGCTAGCTGTTCTGGTGGCAGTGACTGTGTGGAACCAGAAGGGCAGTCGGAACAAGTTCCGGAAGCGCGGAGTGTACCATATTCCAGCAGAGCATGAGAGCTGGGAAGATATTCGGGAGAACATCCTTAACTACAATGAAGAGGGAGGCGGAGAGCAGGACCAGGTACATCCCTGACCAACACAACACATCCATTTACTGCCACTTCTTAATAGTCTATCCACTAGATGGCACTACTGTGTCACTTTTGATAGCCAATCATTTTCAAAGCAGATAATGTAGCCAAGTTGATTTTCCTTTATTACATTATGATTATTTTTCTTTATTATTTGGGTGTGCTCACCTCTAATCAGGGTTTAGAAGTTTTGTTTCCAACAAATAGCTAGACCTGCCAAACCTGATGTCTCATGCTATCAGGTTTCATGATGTAGTCTTCTTCCATTTTCTTTCGTTCTTTCCAGCATTCCAGCTTCAACGTTCATTTGAAACGAGGCCAAAAATATTTAAGTTATGTATTTAAGTTTAATTCTAATTTATGCATAGTCTTCATTTTATATCCTTGGCTTCTTTTTCTGTCATCACAGTTAAATGAAAGGGCATAACCTGTGACTGTATATGACATCTGCCATTACATGTAGCAGGTTCTCAAGTAAAGTGTCGCCAAAGTTTGCTTTTTTCTTTTTGACTTTGAGTGATGAGGCTAATGTTGCTAATAAGCAATGGAGGTTTATCAATTAGCACTGCATGTCTAAACCATCATATTGTGTCGAGTTTGTTAAGCTCAAAAAATACTTTTTTGAACATTGTTTTGTTCAGTGTTATTGATGGAATATAAACTTCACTAGCTGTGAGATTAATGTTAATGATATTCATCTCATGGCTAATGAAGCTTCACTGCAAAACTACAGCAAAACATAAAAGCTGATTGGTCATATTTGGAGTGAGGCAAAAAATGTGTAAGCTGAATTTTTAGCCGTAATATTCCTTTAACAAAGATCAAAAAAATTAGGCCTCCTTGCCTGACCCGCGCCATCTTTCCGTTTCTCCAGAATGCGTATGACATCACGGAGCTGAAGAGGCCGCTGTGCTCCAGCCTGTCTCAGTCTTCGTCCTGCACCACAGCTCCTCTCATCAAGTCCTCTCAGGGCTCTCAGGAGGAGGTTCTTCCTGGCGGGCCGCTGGCCTACCACCACAACCCCGGATGCAGCGTACACTGCGCCATGGACTTCAAGAATTATGTGGCGCGCATCATCTGGGAGGCGGACAACGACAGCCTGGCATTCCCCATGGACACCTACCACGTCTACAGCATAGAGGGCACAGGCTCTGGCGCGGGCAGCCTCAGCTCCCTCAGCTCAGTCATCCCAGACGATGACTTCAGCTATGACTGCCTGCGCTACTGGGGGCCCAAGTTTGAGGGCCTGAGCGACTTGTACCGCAGGCCGGAGCTGGCTCTCACCTACCGGGATGCTGTTCAGAGCCAAAACCAAGACCAGAACCTGGAGCAACTGCAGTAAGACTGCTTTCACAAGGGCATTTTGGTATCCATCAGAAAAGCAGGATCATTCGCTTGTTTGTGGGTGGAGACACTTAATAAAACCTGACTTATAAGTGGAAACAGCTTGTGGTTGCTGTTCTTCACAGAAGACGTTTCCCCAATTACTTGCTCAAAGTCCACATGACTATCTAAAGCCCTGCACGCAGACCGTCTCCTATCGGCTGACACGTGGTTATGTTCTGGCAAAAACTGTGCATTGTCTATCAATGCATTGCTCTCGTTAAAAAAAAGAGTTTTTTTTGACAGACGCCAAAATGTCCTTGTGAACATGGCCTTACCCCACACGCCTGCCAGTGAAATCCCAGCTTCCCAACCTCTGGTCTGTGTTTGGTGTCCTTTATTAAGTTCCATTTACAGACTGATGGCAATCTTTCCCTTTGTGAAACTGCCATGAAAGCTTTAAGATGAACAGCGGCCTGGACAACCGAGGCTCTTTATTTATTCTGTTTCTCTCAGTGTGAACTTTTAAAGTGTACTGTATTTATTTTAGCCTGGAGAGATGTTTTACACATGGAACAAAAGCCAGAGAAAAACGACGTGCATTTTTCTTTACATTGAGGTGCGTTTTCAGTCAGGGTTACTTTCACGCCATTTCCAGCTCAGTGTCATTATTCCAAGCAGACGAGAAATCAGCGCATAGGCGAAGTGACCTAGTGATGAATACTGTTCCCCATCCTTTTTCAAAAACAGGGATGTGGAGGCACCTTAAGACCAGAGAGGGGAAGCAGAGTTGTCTGATGTGGCAGTAAACAAGTGCTCTGCTCGTTCACAGAACATTATAGTGGATGAGCGTCTATCCGTGGCTAAGCTACGTTTGGTATAAATCCTGTCATGGGTGTTCACTTTGGTGACTTTTTAATCATAACTTTTGAACTGTCTGTTCAAATTTAATCCGTTCGGACACTTCAGACTGATGTTTTGAGTCAAGCCGCCCATTTTAATGCCACTTTCATCAATTTGATCTTGCCATTTCCCCTCTTAAGTGTTGTTCCATATATTAGCATAAGTGGTGTTTGAGGGATGAGCCTCCAGAGGCCTGAGGGATTGAGCGAACACAAGTGTCAACTTTGGCTGCAGAACTTGGGCAGAAAGCACCGGGAGTTCCCTTTTTAACCCCCAAATAATAATGGCCAAAGTTGTTTATAAGCCGCAGCCATAAAAACTTGAAAGCGCGTAATATTTTGAAATTATATTAATAACTTGATTTTTGGTAGCAACCAATTCCATATGTTATACATAACCAAAGCTTGCAGAGTTACTCTGCAAAATTGATGTACAAGTTTGCATGTCTAGCTAATTACCTCGGTGAGGCTAACCTAGCTGGCCTCCTCAGGTGCGGCTAATGGCCTCTTGTGATGAACTTCTGAGTGGTGAGCTGAAGTCGGTCAGAGCATACTTTAAAGCATTTTAAGTATTAAACAGTTCCATGATGACACCGATGAAGTCATTTGAATGTATTGTTAAACAACAGCCGGGAAAAGGCTGCAAGGTCAAAAACAAGCAATCACAAAAGAGCAATTGCTCAAAAACAATGTTTCAAATGACCTAAATCATTATAGTTCTATTTTTTGTTGCAGTAATGACAATAAAGCATTAGAAAAAGTAAAGCTTTTCTCAAGTTGTAAGTCCTGAGAAAGTGTTGACATTAAAATTAAATCCTGTGATGATTATTTCATAGACAGTTATTTTCAGTTTTTGTTTTTAGTATTTTCATCTAAGAATGTTTACACCCCAGACATTGTGTTGACTTGACTATTCTGTTTGATCCAGACAAAACCAGCTGTTGTAAGAGTTTCTAACCAAGAAGATATACGCACAAGCCCAGTGCAGTTAAAAGGAGAATGCTGCTGATTCATTGTAGACAGATAGGAAACATAGGCAGAGTAGAATCTTCAAGGAGACATCGCCCCCAGAGGCCAAGCCTGGGCTGAAAAGGCCCAGCAGCATCCATGCATGTTCCTAATGAGTGTGTGTGTGTGTGTGTGTGTGTGTGACAACATTCCACTCTGCCCCATTCACAGCCATCATGTTATCCTTGTACTGGATATGGGCCCTATGACTTTGCCATGTATATAATGTACATATGTATGTTTTCTAGGGATCTAACGTCAAATATTCCTTTTTGTATTCAAATTTTAATAAATAAAATGTTTTCCTTTAAGTAATTAGAACTGTGCAGTCACTTCATTTTTCTTAAGTCATAGTTTTGAAATATTTTTTGATATATTTATAGTATTTGCAGTCGAAGGGCCTTCTTTAAGAAGGGAGAATAAATCAGTGCTATGATCAGTTCCACCTTTATTAGAAAACAATTTCAGTCAAACATCAACTGTTACTATTTCAAACACTTTATGTCCAACATTATTAAGAATGTGTACATAGAATATGTAGAATACACTTCATGAAAAAATGTCAGAAAAATAGTTCTTGTTTAAAGTGGTGGGATGTTGTATATTTATTACTTGGATGAACAACAGAACAGAGTTGAGTGTATTTCATTGTCATGCTTATATCCACAGTCTAATGTGGATTTTCTTTTCCTTTTCTAAAAACTAGATAACGAGATTTAAATAATTAATTAAATGATAAAAACTGCAATTTCAGTCATACTTCTCACCCATTACACAATAAAATTGCGTAACTTTTCCCATCAGGTAAACTCTATAGTGTCTTTTATTCATGTTGGGGCCACTTAATCAATCCCTTAGGTGCCTTTGGTAAAACCACACACAAAAAAAAAACAAAATGTAAATCTACCTCTCTGCAAACCATAACTGTAATATAACTGAATAATATTTAAATATATATACATAGACAGAGATGCATAATATAACATATAACTATTATAAAGTAATATATTTAATATATGATATATGTGCTGTACAATATAGTGTATTTACAGTATTGCATATGGTGTACTGTATAATGTATCCGTAGCATAAAGCAAATTATGTTGCATATTGGATGTT
>JBBPDC010000007.1:20957086-20985179 GCA_037974485.1 Hemigrammopetersius urotaenia | reverse complement strand
TATAAAATACATAATGAATAATAAATTATCATAATACAGCGTGCACAACATATACACAATCCAAGCCACTCTACAAAGCCTTTGCACTATATGTCCATTTCACTTGTCTTAAATGTTGTATATTGCCATTTGTGCATCTTTTCATAAGAGGAGTTCCATGTTGAAATCCTGTTGTACTGTGGACAGTGACAATGATGGAAATTCAATTCAATTCAATTCACACTCAGACAAGCTCAAAGACCCATATTTCAGATTCCACTGATGGGTTGTTAGAATTAAATATATGCTGCATATTTCTTTCTTTCGAGTTTCACTATGTATTTCGAACTTTTCTGATGAACTATTAGTGTAGGTCAAGTAAATGAAAACCCCCCTAAAACAAGAACAATCTTAGTCTTAATAGTTGCATGTGGGACACTAAGAGAAAGGGTGGGGGCTCTTTGTTTGACTGATTGTTGTGGTGAGTGTGTGTGTTGCGGGGGGGTTGCTTAGGAGAGTCTAGAGTGTTATGGAAGGCACTAAGGAGGGGGACCCCTTTCCCAGTACTATACAAAGACTCACACAACAGTGGCATTGTGAGAAGGGGAGCCCTGTGGCTTCCACACCAGCCAGTTTGTCTGGAGAAACAGCTACAGGCAGAGGCCCAGAGACTCATGCAAGTGCAACATGGGATCAGGGTCTTTGCGACGGGTTTCTGCTCGCAGCTTCGCTTCTTTTGAAAGTGTTTAACAGCGGTTCTCAACCTTGGGGGTTGTGAGAACGTACTGACGGCCGATGTATGAGTTTTTCATTCAGCATCCAACACCAGGCAACACAACTGTGGCTTAAAAAGCTACACAATAAAGCAAATCTATCTTAACTACTATCTGTATTCATTCGGCTTCCTGAGACTGAATATCAGAAGATAGTTTCAAAGTAATCAAACAATATATCAACTCTTTTGGTCACAATGCGCTAATAATTGGTAACCACAAAAAGTTGAGTGTGAATTAAAGCACAAAATTGAAATGCTGTCAAATAGACACGTTTTAGATCTTAAACACATTTTGTGTGTAACTGTAAAAAATGACTTTAGATCAATCATCATTAAGAATGCCATTCTAAATTTAATAGTGGGGTATAAGTGGGTTTATAAAACTGGGCATCTCATACAGTTACAGCTCTAAAGACCGAGACACACATTTCAGAACGAGGACAATGCAGACAAACTTAAATGTTATTGTAGGAATCGCTTGCTCGACCTTTTCACACTCTCCTAAGAAAAACAGGCTTCACACTGCATTATAAAAGCCGCTCCTCTGCCTGTCTTTCACACCTGCTGAATTATGCAGTCAGATGTGAGCAAAAGCAGCTTCTCTGATTAAATTCAAGTGTCCTCACACATCTAATTTGGCCCTCAGGCAAAAAAAAAACAGGCTTCTGCTGCTCCATTCCAGTGCAGGGATTTCCTTTTGAAAATGAAGAAATGGATGAATGTTAATATGCTTCACAAAACAAAAACAAACATCACAAAACAGCAATTTAAATTATTGCTCCATGCTGTGGACAAATAATTAGTACCGCGATCATACTGGTATATACTGCAGTTACACTATCTTTCAATATATTAAAGGGCCCACATCACTCCTTTTCTAGAATTAAAAAGGCCTTAAGCGTGTAAATATTGTTCATTGTTGGAATATTTCTCCATCCTTACAGTCCATATATGGAAACTAGGAAACAAAAACAATCCCATTTTTAATCAGTTTTTGCGATGTCACAAAACCAACACATTTACATATCAGTCATAACACTTTAGCCCCGCCCCTTCACACTCGAACTCCAAGTGCTTCAGCTCCAGGCTTCCTTTTCAGTAATCTGTAATACGTCAGCCAATCAGAAAATATATTTACATTCATCGATCTTAAAGGTACAGTAACAAATACAGCCTATTTGATAGATTGTAAAAAGGTGATGTAAGAACTAATTCTGAATCGTGAACTATTCTTGATCCACAAACTCAAAAGTCATGGAAGAAACAGAAGTTGGGTTTGAAAGTGTGTCAGATAAATGAGTTTTTGGAGTACATGAAGACCCAGAATGACTCACCTGGAGTTCTGATTGGTCACCCTGTTAAAAACACTGACTGGTTAGAGGCTTTTTTTACACATTGCAGACAGTATTTCTGTTAAATCAGTAATGCAGAGACTGAAACAGCAACGATCAACGGACAAACAAGAAAATAAGACAATCTAATCATGCTGAACACATACTATAACACATAGGCACTATAGAAACAGAAGTGTCTAGAAACAAAAACTGATTTCTCTTTACTTTCTCTGGTGGCTAAAGTTACTCCAGGTTTGCAGAGCTACAGGGTTAACGCAGCCTAGCAAGAGAAGCGAATGCACTCCAACTGGCGTCACGCAAACCCAATTAAATTACACACTTCAGACACTGAAAATTCAGGCATGAGTGTGACTGCTACCTAATCAAATTTCACATGCAGCAAACTGTATGACTCAGTGCTGAAACATGCATGCACCATTTCACCATATTAATTCAATGTGGTTTAAAGCAAGTGTGCAACTTAGGTAGGCCATTTGGCAAGTGGCAGTTTTAATCTTCAGTTGAACTTGCAGCTCCACCAAATACACTTTACTGGTTACTGGAAAATGATGCAATTCTTTTAGCCAGCATATCACAGTAACCACCTGTACTCAGAACTATGAAAACCCAGGAGCCACCCACTAAAGCTATGTAGACCAGTCAAGATAGACTAGAATTTTAAATTAAAAAAAACTTCCACCATTGTTACACTTTTAATAATTCACAGTACACATTTACAAGTGATGAACACATTAACATTACCACAAGTACACTCATCACCATCCTATACAGCTTTATAGGGTTACATTTACAGACTTCTGGTTCACAGGCACTGGATTTGGCTCCTAGCTCTCTGGCAGTAAAAATGATGTCAAGCTATGCTACATATGAGAGGCTCAGTACAAAACTGCATCTTACAGTTTTTGTTTTTACACAAATTCATAAATTAAGTACACATGTAATTAAATATTTGCCTTTGGCAATAAATGTAAAAATTTATAGCAATATGAAAGTTAAATTTAAAATAGAAAAAAAAAAAAACACAAACAGTAACATGCATTGTCATTTTAGATTGGTTAAGCTCACTTTAGAGCAGAAAATACAACCAGTCTTCAAGGAATGTGTTCCTAAGAAATAATAAGCTTACAGAGCAGGAGGTGTGCAAAATGACTTATCTGCACAAGATTCAAGCAGAGTGTAACAGTCTTCCGTAACTGAACACATGTACACTGCAGGATTCTGCTTCATAAGAACCTGGTTCAACAGCACCACTGAACAGAGCAGCTATGGCAAAGGTATTCACGTACATCTTCCATGCACAGCTTTATATTTAAATTACTAAAATTGATATATACACACTTCCACTTGTCAACTCGAACCACACACAAACAGATTTAAACACTGCCATTTCCTCTAGGTACGTGTTTGATAAACAGAAGCCCTTCAATTGTCCATGTAGGGCTGAAATACTTGTAAACATTGCCTTGAATCTCTGGTGAAAGGCACATCTGGACTGCTATTTTGCAAGATCAAGTATACTTTGACTTTACCGGACCACTGTTCACTGAAATATTTATGGCACCATGGCCGTTTTGTTCTCCCAACTCAAATGTATACACTTAAGCAAAGCCTCATGACATAACAGGGCTTTATGAAGTTCTGCACATGCCTCCTTGGGCCATTTTGTCTGGCTGGAGTTCTGTTCAACCTGTAGTGTTGGTCCTCATTGCTGATCTTCATGAGCTGTCAGTCCCATCGAATGAATGCCTTCTGGCCGTCAGCAGATGGTTGCCCTTTTAAGCTTCTCAGGCGTTCATGGGCTTCTCTGTGCTTTTGGGTGGAGTCAGCAGGCCTCCAACAGGCACTGGAGATAACCGGTCCAAGCTCTCCTGCTGTCGCTGATGAGCAGCATTCTGGGAAAAGGGGGGGGGGGGGGTTTAGCAACAAATCCCAAGTCATGATACCAAGACAAGCACGATGCGAATAATAAGTGATAAAAATCAATACTCACCAACATAGCTAGATAGTCTACATGTGTCTGGATGTTATGTCTGTCCTCTGTAGACGCCTTCTTGAAGTCCTTCAGCCTGGGCCTTGCACACTCACTCACTGTCCTCATGAAGGGGGTCATCCAGCGTACACAACTGGATATACTGTCCCAGGTCAGACCTTACACAATGAGACAAGACAGTCATTTCTAAGGCACCTAAAATATCATTTAAGTGTTCCCACACCAGTTATAGAGCCAAATACAACACTGCCAAAACAGACACCTCACAGTAAATAGTTTGTTTTATTTGCTTAAGTATTCAGTGAGTCTGTATGGGGATATACTAGTTAACAGGTACAAATGTGTAATTGAGGACTGAACTGAATTAAAGGAACACCAGCTGTACAACGCAGTTAGAAAAACCCAATGACCAGGGATGCATAAACTCTTACACCTGTAAACAGTAGTGAATTAAGCTACATGTGATATTAAATCTATAGGAATAAGAACATTTGACATGAATGCCCTTACCTGATACTCTCTGAACAGTTTCCAATGAGGTAAAGTGACAAAACGCAGCAGCAGCCAAAACAGCATACTGGTAATCTAAGGAGTTAATGTCCAGTATACAAAGGTCCAGCAACTGTAAAGAGAATTGCATGAATGACTAGTTCTGAGAATACATAAGTAATTAATGCATACAAAAATGGCATGCATTCAGTGCAGACCTGTGTGATTTGTATGTAGGTTTCCTGAGAAAATTGAGGTACAAGGAAACTTGGGCCTTCTTTCAAGGAGTCCACTTGAGCATAAAGTTTCAACCAAGAGATGACAGTTTCTGGGCAGAGCTGCCAGTTCAGTGCCTTCAGCATAACAAGCTCCATTTCAAGGATTTCATCCTCATCACAGGCACCGTCTGTGACATAGGCAAACTCTTGAAGCTTTGGTGGGTAGATTTCCTGTATTGAAAAATTATAAGGTGAGGTTAGATTTCAGAATGCTAACTATAGAATCCATTACATACGCAGATAAATTCAATGCAATTACCTCCATTTTGGATGCAATGAACAGCGAGGTAATACCGATGAGCTGCAGCTGGTTCTTGCTAACATCTTCCTGGGTCACCATGAAGCGATCAAAGAAATCCTGAGCCAGATAGAACGTCTCTCTGTGAAGTGTATACACCTCACTCACCTGAGCAGAAAAACCCATTTAACAGGTCACAAACAACTCACAATTACATCATAGAACTCCTGCTACAAGTAGGCATAAAGTCAATACCCACCTCTAAAAGCCAGTCAAGGAGAATAGCCCTCATCTTGGGTTGCAGGCTGGGGTGCTGCTGCATGAAACCTTTATCATGTATATACTTCAGCTCCTTGTTCAGCATCTTTATCCACAGGTCATCTGAACTCGCCCAACTGTGGAGAAAGTATGCAACAATTACTCATCTCAACTGGGGCGAACCACAACCAAGTTATTCAGTGGAAAGATCCAGGTTCCTCTACGGCCTCATGCAACACTGTGCAAACATTTTCTTTCTGAATTGTACCTGAGACAAGGTAGTGGAGAGGGCTTTATGAACAAATTCTTGAATCTGAAGCGCTTAAAACCAGATAAGTTACTCGACTCATCCAACTCTTTGTGAGGAGTCTCAACGAGGACGCAGGGGCTAACGTCACCTTCCTCCCATCGGTTCTACAAGAACAAAAGTTCACATTACTGGAATTGTACTCCATAGAGCATTCAACATTACACCCAATACATAGACAAATTTCTCACACAGACAAAAAACACTGAGGAGCAATATCATTCATTATTGTACTATTTTACATTACATTAAGATCTGACACTGAACACCTGCATGCAGACTTGAAACCAAATAGAGAGACCAACATTTCTCTGAACTGAACCCATTCACCAAGTGAAGCAGTAGGCAGCCAGAAAGCAGATTATGGGGACACCATCTTACTGGCAGCCCTGGGAGTGGACCCCATGACCATCCGATCGCAAAGACAACTCCTTAACTACCAGGCCACCAGCTGCCCCAAAATAGAAAGGGGGGGGAACAGCACAGCAATAAATGGCTGATTATAATTTATGTAAATCATTTTTCCATTCTTTCCATATACACACATACATACAGTGCTTTCACTCTATTGGTGATTTTGATTTGCTGCTTCTACTTTTTTCACCCCATTCTGTCTATTTTGCTGCTGCAACCATACACAATTCACTCGTGGGATTAATAAAGGTTTATTTTATCAAATCGAATTTGTTTGCAAATCCCAATTAAATCAAATGTACAAATACACAAGGAATCATAAAAAAAAAAAAAAAATTTAAATTCTCACAGATGACTGTGCTCCAGCTGAGCACACCCTGATCTCCCGCCAGCTGAACAAAGCTGCGTTTCGCGGGCTGAGGGGCGGGGCCAGACTGGCCGCACAGCCTGCGTCATCACGCACAAATAAATAACCTACTGCCCTCATTAATAAAACTCATTCTCTTATTTTAACTAACTTGTTGTAGCCGCTAGTTCTTCGTGTGTATATATATTTTGAATGTTTTTACAGCAAAGTCTCTTCAAAACATCTACATGAATGCAAAATAAACACTACTCACCTGAATCTCATAACTTTGTTTCTTTGCTGTTCCTGGCATTTTTCTTTTGCACTGCTGGAAAGAGTTATAATTTAACCCAAGGCATAATACGATATGTATTACAGACTACATAAAACAAAAAAGTTACTACTCACCTCTGCTTTCCTTTTCGTTGGATATTTGGTGCTCTGCTCTGCTGCATTTTCATCCCTTTCTTGAAGTGTAATGCGACAACTGCACCAAAAAACCCCAGCATTTTAATCAAAAGCTAAATAAGAATAATAAAATACAGAAGTGAATGAACCTTTCAACAAGACCGTTCAAAAAGACTTTTAGCCTCTTACCCGCGTCTTGACATTTTACTGGACAATATTGGCTGAAAATCCTGGGGGAAAAAGATCACATAACATCAAGGTTAGTTTTTTACCTCATCGACATTAAATTCTTCCAATCCTATTGCACAGACCAAAGAGGCAAAAAACTATTCTTAAACTGGCTAAAGAGCTATTAGCTAGCTAGGTGAGAAAACCAAACATGACTAGCCCAGCCTGCACGGACAAACTCCACTTTTAAAAAGAGCTTACCTTAAATAAATACGAAATTCACAGAACAGTAGCTCTGCTAGTTAATCATGCGTGCGATAGGACCTCTCGTGTTGCCGAAAATGAACATATTTAGGAGTTTTCTTTAAACCGAGTGAGTTTGTGAAAGTGGACTCCCCGCCAATTTATGCGAAGCGGGAGTCACAACCCGCCTCAAAACACAAAGCCGACAAAAAGAAACCTTTCTGCTCAACTCCTGCTCTTTACAGTCTGGATTTTAACTCTGCAAGCAGAGTACCCACTTATCCACCTTAGAAAATCTAGTTATTTTAAGTTCTCCCGTTCTATTTTCCTTTCTTTGCTCCAGAATAAGAGTTGGGCTAATAGGCTAGCCATCTACTCTCAATCTCCTGCCACGTACCTGACTGACCTGTCTGGTAACTAAGCAACAAGTTAGAAAATTAATTACCTTCATCTGGCCTGAAATTAATTAATGAGTCCTATCAGAAGCATATTTCTACACCAACATAGCTACCAGCCGCAGAACTGGTGGACCAGCCAGACAGCCAGTGGGCTAGGCTACAACTCCTCAAATCTACACTAACTGCAGAAAATACGATGCAGGACATAATCAACTAGATCCCTAAGCATTACTTATCAGCACCTACCTCAAGCATTAAACGGAAATATTGAAGTTTAAACTAGTAGAAGCCAGCTAGCTAGCTGCAGTGTCCCAAATCTACACGAGCTACCTCATTAACTGTAAAAAAATTAAGATATAAGAAGCGAGATGCAAACAAACAGATCTCAAAGCGTCACTAAAAAGCAACTACTTTACAAACGAAACATAAATACTGAAGACAAACCCAGGAGAAGTCCTAGTTACCCACCAGCTGTGTAAATGAATGAACAGACATCAGCTGGCGCCGGCGCCAACCCTTATAAAGCAGTGGACATACACACTGCGCATGCGCGTGACTGCAGCTGCCCTTCGGGCCGCCACAAAATTCAAATTACACCGCCACCGTGCTCCACACATCAAAATATTCTTACCGGAGAGACAGCCCTGGAGTTTAGGTCGGCATCACAAATCATCTTTATCTTGATCCTGTAGTATTTTCTGACATGTCGACGCTCAAATTTGAACTTTGGCGCTCGTTGTGTATGGAGGGCCACGTTAAATGGATTATTTTAAAAAAGAGCGCCTTCCTGATTTCCCGGTCAAACCGACCTGGCGCCCGAGGTCCAAACACATCACGTCCGTGTACTTCCGTCCCAGAAAAGACTAGTTTTTAAAGAATTTTACACATTTTTCGGGCCATAATCGCTACTTCCTGATAGGAACACAGGCAAGAGGAGGAGCCTCAGACCCTGTCTGGCCAATCAAAGACGAGCAAGGAGAAACAACGTGCTCGCGCTGGAAAAATGTAAACAAACCGGCTGTCACACAGAGCAGCAGAGAGGAGAGGAGGAGGTGATAGTCTGGATTATATGTGTGGAAAGTAATGGTGGGTTGTTAAGGATGGACTGATTTTGTGCACAACATAATGCATTTTCATGAGATATCGAGCCCGTGTGTGCGTGTAGTAGCGGTTCAGGCCGAAGGCCGCGCTAGAGGTTCAATATGGTGCTTTTATGATACACTATATGGACAAACGTATTGGGACACACATGTTTGGCAGGTTTTGGTCCAGACCCCTTACTTAATGAAAGCATCTTCTATCATGGGGTGCCCAACTCTGGTTCTGGAGTACCGGTGGGCATCCCAGTTTGTTTTTTTCCTGCTCAAACACACCTGATAATAGCCAGTTTCAGTGTGTTCTAAATCGGGCTGGACAAACGTATAGGGACACACGTTTCTCAGGGTTTGTGCCAGACCCCTTACAGCGAAAATCAATCTCAATGCTTCAGTATACCAAGACATTTTGGACAACGCCATGCTTCCAACTTTATGGACACAGTTTGGGGAAGAACCTATTTCAGTATGACTGTCCCAATGCACAAAGCAAGATTCATAAAGACCTGGTTGAATCAGTTTGGTGTGGAAGAACCTGACTGACCCACACAGAGCCCTGACCTCAACCCCATCCAACACCTTTGGGATGAACTGCAAGCCAGGCCTTCGGTGCCTGAACTCATAAATGCTCATAAAAGAATAAATGGGCACAAATTCTCACAGAAAAACTCCAAAATCTTGTGGAAAGCCTTCCAAGAAGAGTGGGAGCTGTTATAACCGCAAAAG
The DNA here is from genome assembly GCA_037974485.1 of Hemigrammopetersius urotaenia. Taxonomy (NCBI): domain Eukaryota; kingdom Metazoa; phylum Chordata; class Actinopteri; order Characiformes; family Alestidae; genus Hemigrammopetersius; species Hemigrammopetersius urotaenia. The sequence continues at coordinate 20,975,713 of JBBPDC010000007.1, read as the reverse complement.
GGGACCAACTCTATATTAAAATCTGTGTTCTTGAATGCAATCTCAGGTCCCGCTTGATGGAATGTCAGGCATCCAAATAGTTTTGTCCATATAGTGTATTGTACAAATGTAGGTGTTTGTGTAGCTGAACCCATCATGTTATCAGATTGTAAGTTAGCAGTAATAAGGTTAAGGACCTGTTCTGATCATTTTGTTCTTAAAGCTACACCATAATAGGCCACACATGGCACGGTGAGCGTTAACCAGACTGGAAGCACTTTTCAAAATATGCTGTTAATTTCTTTAGATTTTAGACTTTCAAACTGAATAACAATGTAAGTGATAGATATCACAGTGAGCCATAAGGCCATGTTGTCTTATGGGGATTATATAAGGCTCATGATCTATGAAATGCATCACTAATAATATCAGACCAGTCAAAATCACAGTGTACCACTGCGGATGATACATCACACAGTGATTTGCTATGAAAAGTGAAGGACAAGTCTGTTAAACTGCTTATTTGAAGTATTTTTGTAAAAACAGCTGTATTGGGTTAAGAAAGGACTGTTTATTTTAAGCTGTTTAGATCAAGTGAGATTATATTCCAAAAAACACGTGTGAAACATTTTAAAATCTGTATGAAAACATTTATTGAAAAATAAATGAGCATAAATTATACTGACAAGTGACTGTTTTGAACACAACTGAAACTGACATTAATTATGCTGGTCACAAAAAAGAGAAGTTGGTGTACATTACCAAATGTAAGAATAGGAGAAAATCAAACATAAAAAACTATTCCTTTGGCAAAGTGCTGCATTATTCCAGTAAACTAAAAACAAATGAAAGCATCTTCTATCATGGGGGACCCAACTCTGGTCCTGGAGGGCCAGTGTGCAACCCAGTTTGTTCATTTCCTTGCTCAAATACACCTGATAATAGCCAGTTTCAGTGTGTTTGATGAGGGGAACTACTAAACAGGGCTGGACACCGACCCCCCAGGACCAGCGTTGGGCACCTCTGGTCTAACACATAGTGACCACAAGAGCACAGAGAGAACATTTGCTACATTAGTATGTAAAACGTTGTACAGAGTGGGTGGCTCACAGAGACAAGTTTATTCCCCTGTGCATAGTCGTTTGCTTTCGTCCAAGTCCCTTTGGACAGATTTTCAAGTTCATGTTTGATGCATTGTCACGCTGTTAACCTGGAAGGCACGAAATCCTCAAGACATTTCAAGGCAAAATAAAATCCCTGTTATAAATGTTAAAAGTCAGGCTACTGAGAAGAAAGAGAAAAGCTGCTCTTCCAGACAGATTTGTGGAAAAATGGAGAAACTCCCAGTCCCTTTAACTGCGGAAACAACACATTATCTGTAATAGTACAAAAAAATAGAATCAAATAATAACAGGGGTGAGTGAAACTCGCATCACACAGAACACCACACAACATACATCCCTTATTTGTCCGCAGAAGCGTAACGGCTCAGGGGATACCGGTCATTCGTTCCTCCGAGTACAAGTCATACGGCGAGACTCTCAGGTGAAGAGACTGTCAACCTTTTCTTTGAGTCAAGCCTACACTTCATATCTAGCACTCCAGTCCACACACAGATAAAAAAAATACACACAAGAAATAACCAATGCTACAGAAGACTAGCCTTTCTGCTATGTTGTTAAATGTCAACTTCAACAAATGTAACTAATCGAACATAAAAGGCATAAAACAAAACTATGGAAAGGTCATCATTATAGTGAGAAAAGAAAAAAAAAAGACTAACAGTTTTACTCCATGTTCGCAGGTCTTAACAGTCAATTGAGAAACAAAAACCAAAGTGTTTTCACAGTCCTAGGACAAGCGAGCATTTGAGATTCATTCAGATTTGTTACAATGATCGTTAATTACAAGTGTTTCCACAAGGCAAATGTACACAATGACAAAATTTAGAGGTTCTCCAGTATGTACAAAGATAATTAACATCGGTCAAGTAATCTGCATTTGAGCAAAGAATACAGGTGAACTGATATGACCCTGAGAAGTGTACTGCAGATTCAGAGCGAACAGCCAAACAAAACTACAACAAAACTACTTTGTTTTTCTGTTTTTACACCTGTTTCAGAACTAGCGTTATACATACAACAAACGCACACTATCAGAGGAAAAACAACACTACTTACATACCTTACACTGCATATAACACAACTTCATACTGATATGTAATATAATCAATATTTTTATTCCTTTTAAAAAATATTTGGAAAGTTTTTTTTAAATATATTTTACATTTTTTGGAATCTACTTCTAAAACAAGGCTTTTAGTGACCACACACCTAAAGAGAGTGAGCTAGAGAGAGAGAGAGAGAGAGAGAGAGAGAGAGAGAGAGAGAGAGAGAAAGAAATGATCTACTGTCACAAGCTGCTTCACTCTTATCCAGAGAGGTGCTGCTGATTATTTAGTCAGTAATAAGATTTTAAAAAATGAAATATGGCTTTAAAGAAACAAGACGTCAGATGTTTTGAAGTAGAAGCTAAAGGCAGGACTACATGATTCCTGCATGTTCAATGGAATACAACAGAATGCAAACAGAAACAATCACTCTTCTCAGGCACACTAAATGGGCTTATGGATGCTGAAGGAAGTACACACACACACACACACACACACACCTTTATCATTATCCGCTGCTCTGCGCTCCATGAAAGAGCCACAGAGCCAATTGGGGCCTGATTTGGACATACGCTCAAGCAGTACCTGCACTGGGGTAAAGTGACCTATGCTATTGATTCTGAAGGATTCCATTCCATCTGTTAGAGAAGGCTGATTCCCAGTGGAGGTGGGCAACAGGGAGTCGTGTTTGGCAGAGCACAGTGGGGACGGCCTCAGTAGTTGTACTGCCTCTGCCCAGGCTGGTGAACGTGGCCTGTGGTGGTTTTGGACTGCTTGGCCCCACCGTCACGGAGCAGGTTAAGGCGGCGGAGGGCCTTGCGGGACAGCTGCTGGCGCTCCATGTTTTCGCGGATCTTCCGAGCCAGGCGGCAGTTTTTGGCCTGCTCCAGGAAGCCTGCACGGGTGGCGGCGAGAGTGGCTGCATAGCAGCTAGTGGGATGACTCGGCCTGCGCTGAACTTCAGTCCTGCAAAGGTCAGAGCAGGGTTTAGACCACATCCTTTTTTTTTAAAAAACTTTTTTCCCCTTTTACACCAAATTATTCACCAGGAAATACTTGGCATCTGATATTTGATTTTCAATTTTGCATTGGAGCTACAGGCACCTGGTGGTTTCTTTCACTCGTGCATTTTTCACCAGCTATTAAATGATTATTAAACAGAAGTCAAGTGTTTACCGGGATTTTTACGGAATGTTTGAATGCACAAATCTCTGTAAAATCCCATTAGTACTCATGTCAGGTAAAGGTACAACCAACAATGTGCTGGTTTTTATGTGTGACAAACTGTTATCCATAGAAATGGACATCATTTCATGGAGAACTGCTGTCTTTAGCTGTGTGGTTTAAGATTGATTTCTGCTGAGAACTGCTGAGTGCAATACAGTGTCAGACACCACATAAACAAGTAGATGAAAAGTAAGATGCATAAATGGGATGAGATAGGCATGCAGTTAGCATAATGCTAACGGGTTGGCATTAACCTTGTTAATGTGGTAAAAGGAGCAAGCTTTGGACATGAAATATGCTTTGACCTAACTATAAGAGGATAAATAAACATTTTACAAATATGATTCTAGCAGATCCCTTTACCTAATTCATGATAAGACTAAAACAATTTATATTTACCTGAGGATGCTGGGGTCGCAGGAGCTGTCCTTGGCAGGGAGGTGGTGAGAGCTGTGCACAGCATAAACAGACATGCTGGGATGCTCGATCAGCAGGTTCTCCAAAGGACTGGTCTCCAGCAGTACTGGAGCCTTCCCCCCTGCGGTGAAGCAGGGTGGTGGCGTGATAAACCAGCTCTCCTCCAGACCACATGCCGCATCCAGCCTCAGGAAGCCCCCATCTTCAGGGTCTGTGTCTGCAGTAGAATCTAGAGAGGAGCAGGAGGAGCAGCGCAGAGGGCAGTCTGGGCCAGCCAAGTCCTCCGAGCAGACCTCCACCAGCCCATCGCCACAGGCACTGGAGCAAGCCTCTGCTACAAAAACAAGTGAGGGAACAATTCGGTCAGTTCAACAGAAGACAATGGATCGAAGCATAATGGAATTTTCACCGCTACTGCGTTAGATTAGTCTGGAACAGAATATTTTTAAATGCACTGAATGCACATTGAAAACACAACAAAATCATCACCCCAGAACATTATAGGATGTCTAACTTTAAAATGTGTTCTTTATTGAATACTATAGTTTTTATATATTATTATTGTAACAGAATCATCAAGAAATCATAACTAAAATCCTTTAAGCTTATGCATCAGGATGTTTTCATATATACCTGAGAAAAAAGCATGTGAAGTTCAAAATGAAAGAGAACCTTTCAGTACAAACTTTGTCCCTTAATGAAGGAAATGGCATTTGTTATCACGACCAAAATCGAGGACTGGGGTTTGCGTTTTGTCAGCAAAACCTATCTGAGAAATATGTTTTCATAGTTCAGTGTTATTTTTACTCTTTGAGGCTCTTGGCCGTGCATCAAAAATGTTGTAAACAATAGCAGCGGAACAGAACCGGCGAGGTGCAATTCCACAGAAACCCTCTGGGTGGCTCTGCAGCACACAAAGGATGTTCAATGAAGGGTGACAATTAACAGATTAATTCAAACCAGGATTATGTTTAATCACTGCATGGCCTTATAATGTAGTAAACAAAGCTGACAATAGATGATGCAATAAATACGATAATTACAGAGAGACCAAATAGTGTCTGGGATTTATGGAAAGCTTTGTTCAAAAAGGAAAAATTACAATGCCCATATGCTTACAGCGCAATAATTAATGCTTCTGATTCCTTAAAGACAATGGATGGTTCTTGAGAGACTAATTTCTGTATTGAGTGTAATTGAGAAATTAATGAAGTCTTGAAGAATTAAAGCTGGTCAATCGTCAGCTTGCTGTCACCAAACATGTAGGTGTTTCTGCTGAGCTGCTTGTTGAAAAAAAGGTTCTTAACCCTCTGACAGAGTTCTTCACTGTCCCTGAGAAACCAATGAAACTCTAATCTACTCAATACTGTGGATTGATAGGAGAATAGATTATATCCAAGTGGAAAGATCTCAAGATTTCTCCAACTCCAAAATGGGAACATCTTGTCTTAATTTAGCTACACAGCTGATCTGGATGTCGGCCAGTGTTAAGACCTCCAGATGGTTCTAGACCTGAGCCACTGGCAGGAAAAAAATCTGCATTCGTATCTCCCTGCTCAACCTGAGGCAAGGAGGGTGAGAGGTAACTCGAACAGGGTGATATTTACACGGACCCCTGCAGCAAACACGTTTGTGTGATATATCAAGAGCTTTGTTGGCCACAGAATTAATGTCCTTCTCACCCTGAGTGACTCAGGCCCCCACCTCAGAAGACTGAGCTGATCTAGACAGATCTCATTGCACCTGAAATATTCACACATGTTGTGGGACAGGGCTGATCAGTCACTCCTGTGTTGTACAGGGTTTCTTTTTAAACTGGTGACATACAACCAAAAGTCACTGTATTTTGTTTTCTGCCAACATGCAGTATGTCTCTTGATGATAAACATCAATTTTGGTGCCTATTAGCTGGTGTTAGCTGGGAGAACCACACACCCCGGCAGAACAGAAGTCAAGAAAGAACACTGTTTTTGAGAACATCATATCATTCTTCTTGCAGCGCATTTAATTTGCTGTGAAAGCTTGGCCAATAATTTATGACTGAAAACTATGTTCAAGTGAGAGTACAGCTCTGGACTGTGATCTTCAAGCTGAAGGCTTGTCAAGTCAAGACAAGCTTTATGGCAATGGCAGGGGTGGAAAATATTTGTGACCACAAACACAAAAAAAGGATTATCATAAAGTATGCAAAGTTTAGTGTTTCGTTGAAGTGATCAGTAGTACAGACATCTGCTGTTTACTCACAAAAGGAGACCTTTTGTCAAATGTAAAGAGTTCCACTGTTTCAAGCTGCCCCACTATATGAGTAGGTTGCAACAGTAGGTGGAGAATAAAGGGATTTTTGAGTCCTTGTAAATGATTATTGTTTTTCACTTTCTTAAATTCAAAGAAGGAAGCAGAAAAAACACTGTTATGGTATAGACCAGCAGGTTAAACATCACAGGGTGTGGGTGTGTGTGCTAAAGAAGCTGCAGGTGATGCAGGACAAATTCAATTTTTTGTTGACGGTTAAAGTTTACCTTACCTGAGTGGGTACATGTAAGAAATGAGAATGTGCCCAATGTTTATTCGCATTGTGTTTTAAAACCCACCCCACCTCGCCCTGTGGTCAAAGTTATGCTCATTCTACCATTTAAGAACCGCCGTATTAAGATGCATTCTGGAAACATTAAAATAGAGAAAATGCTGATTTGAGCAATATCAGTAAGGACTTTTGAGCTGTTGTGGCAATCACTCACCAAGATAATCAACAAAGATCCACTCCTCATCATCTTCGTTTTCGTTAAAGCCCACATCTGCAGGACCCCCACTGGCCTCCTCCAGGGCGTCTCCAAACAGGATGCTGGTGAACCTCTGGAACATGGTGAGCGCGCTGGGAGAGGAGTGGGCCTGCTAGTGGCTGAGGATGGAACTCTTTGGTCATCAGCTGCTCACAGAGGCCTCCGAAAAGGTGCTGAAGTGCATTAGTTTCTTGCGTGAAGAACACTTAACAAAGGTCAGTCATAGCTTTCACAGGCTGTGCAAAATTGAAGACCCTGCAGACAAAATGTGGTGGATAAAAGAAATAATCTTGCGTTACTTAACTAAATTTCAGAAAAAAAGACAAGCACCAAACAAGTTTGTAAACCAGTATTTGTCAACAAAGGACTTGACAGTAAAGCCAGTAAAACAACTGTGTGCAGTCATTCACAAACTCAGCCCTAGAATGCCACAGGCATCACCATTTTATGACTGAACCAACATTTTTGTGTGACATAAACTTGTACTTGCAGCTCCAGTGCAAAGCCCCACATTTGGGGTAAGTGAACATCTGACTTTTCACGGTTTAAAACTAGTTCTGAACAATATCCTGGACTGTGAAGTATGAACAATAAGCTTTAGGCAGTGTCTGGTAAACTGGTTCTGTGCTATGCAGTAATGCATCCCTACATGGGCAAGACTGTGTAGATGTTTCATTTAGCCACACTATTATTACTAGTGTTATGGTAATGCTCTGAAAATGCCAAAAGATTGACAACTATTTCTGAATGACAGTCCCGGCCCTGCACAGGACGGCCTGTAAGATCATCTGCTCTAGGTAATGATACACTTCTTTAGAGGAAGCTGATACTGATACCAACTGCTCTTTGTGTTGATCACTCTGTTCAGAACTATGACTCATGATGAACCTCTTATCTGTTGTTTTGCATATAACGACAACTGAACAGCTGTGCAATGAAGCACTGAGAGCTTCCTCTCAACCAGCCTGGTCTTTATCTCACAAGTAGTCAATTCACAATCTCTCACACCTGTTCGCTACAGCCTGCTTTGTCTGTGGTGGGGTCTGTTGGGTCAAAGCCCATCACAGAGCCAAAAAGACGAGGATTAACCACACAGAGCTTCATACAGACAATCGGTGTGTGCTGTGTACATAATTTACAGTTTTGAAAGAACAGTAGAAAACCCTAAATAAAGAACAATGCATATCTAATTTAATTTGTGTATGTCATATGAAGCTACTCAATACCTACATTTTCTCGGGGGTCAACAATTAATCTATTCATAGTGTTTGGCACCCTTTTGTGTGATTGCAAAGAAGAAAACTGAACAGTCCAAAAAAGGTATGTACAATGTAAGGTTTCAGTAAACAGAAAGACTGACTTAAACACTAATCTGACACGGTGCAAATGGGGTGTTAAAGGGGATGCTTTAGGACAACCCTCAACTGTGTTCCAGGCCTGATGACCAAAGTTGTGTCCAAAGTTGCACAAAACTGGCCTCACCTATCTATAAGAGCCGATGGAGACTGCAGTTGGAGTCGAGGGTTAGAGACTGAACTTCACACTCCCAGAGGAGGAAAAACACTGAGAACAAAGATGACCGGCATCTGAAGCTCATTTACAGCAACAGCGGTAGAGTATTTTATACCTCAGGGTTTTCTCTACAGCGCTCCTTAATTCACAGCAGTTCTCTCGCATGTAAATTGTGATTTAAGCTTATCTAATCGGGCCCAGACGACTTAAAAAAAGCCCAGTGTCAGTTAATGTAGAAGCCCACAGGCAGGGTGGGGGAGGGCTGAGGGCTCAGTAACTCTACACTCATAGGGCGGACTGCAGCGGGCCTGCAGAGCCTAGCGGAGCCAAACCTAACCTCCTAACATCGGCACAATATCAGTCACCTCACGCAGCCAAACACACACAACTATTAGGGAGCTACAGCCCACCAAAAAGAGTCCCCAAAAACAACCACACACTCATTTTTCAACGCATTTCAACGCTATTCTGTCATGCAAATGATCGCTTAGCTGAATTCGTGTAAAACTACTTCTATTCGAGGTGTAAACGTTACTTAAGTGGTTAATACAGATGTTTTTACGCCAAAAAATGCATTTTAAAAAAGTCACAACAAAGAAGACCAACAAAGAAAGACTCACCTGCGGCTCAGTGTTGTAAACAGGAAGAGGGTAAACCGTTTAGGGTGGCTTGAATAGTTGAGGTAGAAGAGGTTGCACGATATAATATAAAAATATATATAAATAGGGTTATTCTGGGTAAAATGGACAATTTGTGGACCCTCAAACTCGGGAGTTTTTCCCAGCTGCTGCTCCCTCTGCTGCGGGACCTGAGAGAGTGAGGAGCTCTCTTTGTTATTGTTGTGAAAAAGGAACAGCTGATCGCTGGTGACGTCCCCCGGGCCAGCCTATGGGAGGGGCTCTTTCGAACATCAGCAGCCAATCAGGAGCCGAGCTTTGCTCAGACGGACTGTCACCAACGCACGTGATCGAGTCAAAGAAAGGCAAGACCGGGCAGAGCTCGTTTCTGCTCCAGGTTCATACGGTCCGAACACTCCACACAGGCCAAACACAGCTCAGCTTCGACAGTTTAAGCTCTACAGGGCCTTCTGTTGTGCAGAAGGTCGTTATCCAGCACACCGCTTGGTTCACTGCCCACTAAACACAAGATCTTTCATTAGTGCAAATACAGTTTATTGGCCCATTAATGTCCATATCTGACATGTCCTTTGGACGGCGTCAATACACCAATACAGCAAAACAAGTATCATGGCTAAGACTCGAACCTTTATGTTTTTCAGTTTCAGAGCATTCGACAGTGTAAAAAGTATAATACCCGTAAAAGCTGCGCTCTAAATTTTCTAATTCTCCTGCTAGGACCTAACGTGCTAGTAACACCACAATAACATACACCACTTGGACAAAGGTATTGGGACACCTGACCATTCCAATAGGGACTGTCATTGCATTCAAATACATAGCCAAATGTGGAGTTGCACCCCACCCATGCCCCTCCCCCTTTGGCAGCTATTAGTTTCCTCTCTTATTGGACTTGGACGGCTTTCCACAAGATGTTGAAGTGTTTCTTTGGGAATTTTTGCTCATTCATTCTGGAGAGCATTTATGAAGGCAGGCACTGATGATGGCCTGGCTCACAATCTCTGTTCCAGTTCATCCCAAAGATGCTGGGTGGGGGTGTCAAGTTCTTCCAACACCAAACTCATCCAACCATGTCTTATTGAGCTTGTTTTGTGCACTGGGGCACAGCCATACTGGACTAGAAAAGGTTCTTCCCCAAACTGTGTCCACAAAATTGAAAGCATGGAGTTGTCCAAAATGTTTTGGTTTGCTGAAGCATTAAGATCAAGCCCATCACTGAAAGTAAGAGGCCTTGTCCAACCCCTATAAAACAAGTGGGTCCCTGTATTTTTGTCTGAAAAGTATACATTGTGTTGTCACATTCCTACAATCAAAGCACAGGGCTAAAAACAAGTTTTTCTTGTTCAAGTAATTACAAATTACAGAAAGTCCATATTTGAATTCAAATATAAAAGTCATAAAGGAGTGCCACCAGATATTTAACCAAGGTTTAACTATATAACATTTAATCTAATTAGACAAATTTTTCTCAATGTTTTTTTTTTTAACCAAGGCAGTGGTGTGGTCCTGGGGTGCCGGTGTCCTGCACAGTTCTGTGATTTCCCTGCACAAACTGTTTAGTAAATGTGTGTTTGGAGAAGGGAACTCCTAAACCGGGATGAACACCGGCCGACCAGCTTTAGAGTTGGACACCCCTGGGGCTAGAGACTGTGTCAGACAAAGAAGTGAAAATGATGACACATCACCACATCAGATGTAGGTCACCAGTTCTGGGGACAAAGAATATGCCCCCCCTCCCTTCCAGGCAGATGCAGCTGAAGATGCTGCCCTGGAAGGGAGGATTATAGAATGCAAATTGTAAGGGGGTCTTAGTGGAGCCGACTATAGATGTCACAACCCTTTTCAGGCCCTGAGTGAGACAAAGCACTACTATATATTGAAAAGCCTGGAAGCCAGGGCCTTGTAAACACATTATCTTTCAGTCATCTTGTGTTTAATTCTACAAGGTGTGTTTATGCTGGGTGCAGAGTACCAGCTCAGCATTTCAGCTGAGGATAAAAACACAATATGCAATTCCTGCTTTATGATGTAGTATATTTTTTCCAGTCCTAAAGCAGACACACTCCTGCACTGCCAGGGTGTAGAAACAGAGAAACCGACAGAAAGACAGACTCTCCAGTAGAGCAGAGGCAGTTACTGCAGCAAAGAGGTCCCACTTATACCCTTTATTTCAGGAAAACATTGGATAAGCAGCTGTCTACACACTTTTATGTAGATTCTGTTTGTGGCAGAGAGGGGATAAGGGTGGAGTGATGTCCACAGTCATGTTGTTCTTTGTGCTTTCTGCTGTGTCATTTCCTGTTGATGATGGAGGGTTGGCCTTTGGGTAGAGGCTCAAAAACCTTCCTTCCTGGGTCAGGAAAATTGGACGCCTCCCAGTGACTGTGTGCTGTCCCTCTGTCAGCTGGCTCCTTCAGGCCACAACACTCACTGATTGTGTAATGAGAGGCATTCACTTTTTCTTTTTGGCTATGTTCCAGATACATCATGCAAAAAGAGTATCTTCCCTCATCATGACTGTCATTATCATGACTGTCTTTTCTATACACAACCACACATGAATACCAGAAAACCTGAACACAACGTTCCTCATTTAAAGGTGAATTATGCCAGGTTTTCAAGACCCTGGCAGAAATCCCTGATAGAAATTTGTAATTTCATTCAGAGTGGTTTCATGTGAAAAAGGAAACTGTGGCAAAATTTTCCAACAGATTTTCTTTACAGTGGTAGCGATGGGAACCAGAGTAAACCAGGTCTAAAATGCATATAGAACCATTTACTTGCTACCAAAATGACCAGAAAACTTACATGTGTCTTCTGTTGCATCTGTAATGTTAATAATGGTGAGATAGTGGTAAATAAAAAGCGTTAATTGTAAATATTTATCCTAAAAGTTATTGACATTATTGAAATTCACATGATTTATCCCAAATCTAGCAATGTATTTGAAATTCCTCTTTTCATGTGTTCTGTGTAGAATTTTCAATAGTGATAGTGATAGAAATATAAAACAGCTTACATTAACAATACATTTGACAGAGTTACTACAGCTATTACTATAATACCTTGGTTAAATTGTTATGATTTGAGATAAACTCACAAATGGGTTAAAAAAGACATACTACCACCAGTGTAATCTCAAATATGCTTAGAAATAAGGTTTCTTGAAGGACAAAATGCAAATACAGTCCTAATATATTTTCTCCTGAAAAGCATATCTAGCATAAACAATTCTTGATGCATTATACAGAAGCTCAGCAGCCCACCGTCTGGCTTATGTAATCTTGTTAATGTTTAGGGCATGTTCAGAACTTCTTGTGCAACAACAGGGAGGAGGGTTCAATGACTACGCCACTCTGTTTATCAATGATATGTAACCAGAGGCCTGCGTTGTACACTGAAGCTGCTGCGTATCTGACCAGGAAGTTTTTTTCCGAAAAGGTGAACATTGTGTTTCATTTCCTGAGTGGCATGTTTGCGCAAACTCCCAGAACATTTAGGAAGGTGGCGACAGAATACAGAGGTGTCAATAGGCTTAATCTGGGGAACAAACAAGCACACCATATCCGTTCATGTTCACATATCATACTAATAATTGCTTTTTATATCATTATTTTTTAAATTGTTTAAGTACCGATATAGTACGAATGAATATAGTATGAAAATATGATGAATTGATATAAATATATGATGAATATACAATATGAATGTAGTATGAATTGAAACTGATAATAGAAGGTATTTTATAGATTTTTGGAAAATAAAAAATGTAAAAATAGTTTTTGACAAATACTAAAATGCAATATACTATATTCATATTTATAATACACCATATATAATCTTATATAATAGGTATATAACTTCATTCTCAATGTCATTTTTTCTTAGTCATTACGGAATCAGATTTCCCCTTTCAGCCCCAACGACCTCTGCTGTGTGTTTATGTGGTCCTTCTGCTCTACACACCTGATCTGGCCAATAGGGAGCTCATTAATGAGTTGAATAAGTTTTGCTAAACGAGACAAAGCATAAAAAAATACAATATTTTTACAGCTTTTTTTTTTTTTTTTACCGCTTCATTAGTTGACTAATATGAATGTTATTCATGAATTAAAACAATTATTTAAAAATTTGCAATGCAAGTATCTAAAATGTGAAGACACCTCTTCTAATTCATGAAATCCTCTTTAAGGTACACCCAGAAGCCACAGGTGTTTGATTACATACACACAATTGCCAATTATCCTTAATTAGTACCTGACCTCCCTGTGCTCTTGTGGCTATATGCAATCAAATCCTCACAGTAATGTTCCAGTATCTAGGTTAAAGCCTTCTCAGTAGAGTAGAAGCTGCTATTAATACTCTTGATCTCAGATGAAACGTTGGCTGGATGGCTGTCTAAAAACTTCTGGATATAGAATGTACATCTCATCTGTTGACGAATGTACGTCATATGATCGTCTTACACTCTAAATTGAACTTCAGTCCCGAAAAAAACCTAAGTGACAGCGAGTGGGGAGAGCAGCGAACATATGATTTAATAATTACAGTAACACTAGCTGATGTAGGTAATAAAATGTACAGTTCACAATTATGTAACCAGATATAAACAATCCACCAACTGGGCCAGACTCAGGTCATGTTGACAACCCCCCCTAAGGAAGATATCACAGCAGGGGTTTGGCCATCAGGGCTGAAGTAACCAATACGTGGTCCTATCTGGGTCATTACCACCTACGAGCCCCAGCAGCCAATAACACATTAGCTTGGCAGAATATCAACACGGAAAAACAGGCATTTGACACAGTTAGATAGAGAAACGTTAATTTGTACTAAGAAGCTGCATAAACAGCACAGCCTTCAAAACAAATGGAAACAGCAGTCGAGCACACTTTCCCAAAAAAAGGTGCTACAAACTTACCTACTTTCCTTGAGCAATGCCACAGAAAAAACAATTAGCAAATAAGATGTGTGGGTGTAAAAGTTTCTTAAACAACGGAAGGGCTCCTCCCTTAACATGGAGGCTCTGTGAACTATAAAAAGGTTCTCCACACTCACACATCTCATTTAGAAACACGGTTCTTTTACAACCCATGTACTTACAGGGTTTTCAAAAGTAGTTCTCCCATTTCTGTGGCCTTTATTTCTAAGAGGTCATTTGTAGCAAAGGGGGAGAGCATTTGGAGAGCAAGTAATGTGGGAAGTGAAGGTAATGAGAGACGATGTAAAGGAGCTTACAAATTGACATCTGGGTGGAGGATTGCATCAGCTAAACGGAACAGACATGTGGGCAGAACCGGCCTGAGGCCATCAGACAACAGACAGGTGGAATATTCCTGCGACTTCACACCTCAGAATGACTAAAAAGCATAACACACACTATAATGTGTCACAATTACATGAAGCAAAAGTCAATGAAACACAAAAGTTATAGCATAACGCATGTAAAAATTCAACACTCGGTTCAAATGAGTCTAGTTTCATTGACACAACTTTCCTCTGACTCATGAGTAACAGTAAAGAGGTCTCCAACCATCAAACATGAACAGTTTAATCAGTGATGCAGATACAGCGCATGAATTACACACTTCAGCACACAAGTTTCTTGATCATTTAAGATTTTATTACTTAATACAAATAACAAAAAGCTTTCATATCAAAGATTAAAATCCTCAAATTCAAACTGATGAAATTGAAATTTCAGGGTTGTTAAGTCCAGTGAAAATGTCTTGGGCAGCCATGAAAAGTATTGTTGTACTTCTTCAGAAACACTCCCTCTGTGAATGGGTGGTCTTAAAGTCCTGTAGGCTAAACAGATAGATACAGCCATGGAAAAAATACGAGACCGCATTATTTGTTTCTGTTTATTGCTTTTGTAATTTGTGGGAGTGTGTCTGTGTAAATTGTGCAGGTCACTGTTGTTTTATACACTATTGACCACACCTGATTAAAAAAATGTTAGCATGAATTACTTATAAATAATTGATTATACCTTGGAAATGTCTACACATCACTCCATTATTTTACAAGTGCAACGATCAAAATAGTGAAGTTAAGAGCAGAGTGTGTGCATGTGTGACTCTGTTTCATCCCATCAGAAACTGAGTCAGGAGTGAAGCTGCTTTCAGTACAGCACAGAGAAAAGCTGCTCTACAGACACTACAGACACTACAGCACTCAACACATGTGGAGGCGTTTCTTATTTTTACCCAGCTCACACTGCAGTAGTTCATAAAAGAATAGCAACCGGTGCATTTTATTCACACACTGCCGCAAATTGTGAAAACAGTGAACAGAAAAAAGGTCTCTTTTTTCCAGAGCTACGTATGTAAATGTGAAAATCACAAAAACAATTTAGTCAAACCTTTTGCAGACAGTATGGACTGGGCAGGGTGAACTTGATTGAATTTTTGACAGAGTCTACATACCATATCAAACTCATATTTCACAAAAGTGGAAAAGAGTTGGCTTTTCATGCAGTGTGTTTAGCCTATACAAACACTATATACCTTCAAAATAATAGAAAATAAATGTATTGCTCTGTACGTCAATCTCTTTGCATTCATTTGCACCTCTGCTGCTAGAATTCAGTATAATGCAGATTAGTACTCTATTCACTCACACAAGTGCGGTTACTGTTCCCATCAACAGTGTTGTATGTTGTTTAATACTGTAAATTATTGTACCATCACTCTCTCTTTTTAGTCCTGTCCTACCCACACTTCTGTAGTCTGGTGTTTCTATTTTTGTTATTTGTTAGTTACACTGTTTCATTTCACTGTGTACTGTGCATATAGTTGAAAAGACAAAAACCTACTTTACTTGACTTGAAAATAGAAGAAGGCCTTATTTTCAGTTAAGTATGTTAAAAGAATACAGTTTTTGGAACACCCTTCATTACCTGATTTCTCAATGAACACTGAGATGCTATATGGACGTGTTACATTCTATCAGCAGCACCTGATCTCATTTAATAATCAGAGAAACTAGGTATTGGATAGTCAGGATTAAAAACTGCGCTTTCCTGAGGATATGTGTCAAAATGCATCGCATATTTGCAGTTACTCTAAAACAAAAGAATTATTTAGATAAACATCTCAGCTTCACAGATGGCCCAAGATTTCTACACAGTACTGTAAACCTTACTGTTGTGGTAAACTGCAGTTCATCACTGCTATAAAAAACCTCTATGCATGCCCAGAATGTTGATCATAATATGCAGTTTTGTTGTGGTGCAGATTTATTTCATGTTAATGATTACTATCGATGTTGCTTTCTGTAGAAATGCCTGATCGCAGCACATATCAAAAGCATTAACTGATATAGAACACACACGCACGCAGGGACGCACGCACACAACCGAACAAAAACATTGCAATAACATTCTCACAGTTCAAAAAGAAGCCATTAGCACAGGGGTGCGTGCTCAGCCCTACTCGTGGAGAACTTCTCCTATACAGATGTTAGGTCCAACCCCAGTCTCACATTTCATGTCAGCTCATGAGCGAGGTAGACTAGGGTTCAACTCGATGCCAGAAGATTTCACAGAAAATGGAGGTAAAGAACAAATACTGCATGAAGAAGAATGAGAGAATGGTCAGAGTGAGTCTGGGTATTCTGGTCACTCGCTTCAGCAGTGGATGGAAAGGCCACATGATGGAAACATCGAGCAAACACAAGACTACTTGAGCAACTCGCAGTACAAAGCAGCTGACTTCAGCACATTACAAAATCATAAAAATCCTTTGGCCTCTTTCACACGTTTAAGGGAAATGTAATCAGACACTGGCCAAACTGAATGAAAAACAATATATATATATATTGTCTTCCCTGACACTCTTCTCTTCCTTCCTCGAACTTGCTGTAAACTGTAAGCTTTCTAGGGAATCAGAAAGGACTATATCCGTTGCAATGAAAGTCAAAACAACCTGGACAGAGACATCAGGGTTGCTTGTTGACAATGAAATGTAAAAACTATTTACGTAATGCTCTCCAATGACATTCATGTAAAGACTAAAACAGCTCGTTGCTGTACTTTCGCAACTAATGACTTTACAGGCTCTTGAGCCAAAGTGATTGCTATTATACTGTAATACTGTACAAAAACTTGCTTTCAGTACTGAGCCAGTTGGTAATACAAGGCACTAAAATCCCTTAAATCTCTCCTTCAATTAAGTATTATCTCTCGAATTTTTTTTTGCGAACTAGCTAACTAGTTTTGGCAAAAAGCCCAAAATCATTCACTAATAAAATTCAAACACGTCAAGTCCAAAGTCCATTCTTAATTTCCTTGTTTTGCCTTCTTGAAGTCGAAGAAAAACAATCAGTGCGTGATTTTGCACTGCATGTCCAAGGAAATTGCTGGAGGCAATATACAAAGCATAATAAAATAACAAAAGCCAAAAGGGGTGACCTTGCGTTTATAATGATAAATATACACACAGCAGTGTACCTTCACAGTTCAAGCAAGCCTGCTTCCATGGCAACAAACAGAACATCAAGAACAAGAAGGACTCTGTGAGTGACCTAATGATGTTACAGGTCTCAAGTTAATCTTAAAGCCCAGTACTTAAAAATCTACGAGCATCAGAGTATAAAGTAGAGAACACCAAACTGGCACCATGGCAAACAAGAGGTGGTGCCTCTGTTTGAAGGCAATGCTTTAAAATCTGCAAAAACAAGGTGCTACTTTTTATGTTGTCATTCTGGGTGGCATGAACACAGGTCTGCACAGCTGAAATTAACACACAGCTACACTCCAGCAGGCGGCTTTTCTGATATCCCTTCCCCCGCCTTGTGTCTGCGCTCTCTGGCTTGCCCTCAGTCCTCTAAGTAGTGGGAATGTTCCAGCCTATTCCTACAATATCTATCCCCAACCAAGGTATCATACCTTTGATTATCATGGACAGACGTTTAGAGGCAGTTTTCTTCCCTTTGAAGTTTTTAGGCATTTGGTGAATTGCATGATGATATTTATGATCACATAAAGTACATTTGAAACAACAGACATGATATAGGGCTTCATTTAAAACAGACATGGGGGGAATATTTTACCAAAACAATTTTATCCAACCTCCAAACACTGGAGCAACTCAGTAGAAAGTAGCTCTGCTTACATTTGCCTTCCTTAATGCTTTGTGGCGTCCACAGCACTACACAGGAAATTAATCACCACAGACAACTTCTCTGTGCCTAAAATGCCTGAAAGTAATACTATATGCAACATAAATGTGTCTGATGGAATTCATCTGCCCAATGACTTCTATTATAACCAAGTATTCTAATGGTAAACCAGTGTGACGTAAATACCATTCCTAATGGACAGTTCACACTTTTGAGTCAAGTTATCCAGTTTATTAAGAAATCATGTTTGGTGAAAACATCTCCTTAGGAATAAAAAGCTAAAACCCTCTCCCTCTGGGTGACTGTGAAGGCACAAGTGCAGATGGAGTCAAAGAGGTAACCCTCTCCTCACTGCTCAGATCACTTGTCCACATAGGGAGAGTTTTGCCTATGATACAAATATGCTCTTCTTTGCATTCGCTGGTAATACACACAAACATTCAGTCATTCAGAAAATCATACAGACTTTGTGACCACTATTTAGGTCATGAGGAGTCTTGTGAATCTGACTCATCTGGTAAAAAGAGGCTGTTCCCAGGTCGTGTCCTTGGTCTTGCACCTGAAGGCCCGTTCAGCTCCTGCAGGGGCACATAGGAATACTTCTGCTGACGACGGCCACTGAGTTTTCGGCACATTTGGATCAGATTCCCAGTGAGACTGGTCAGCAAGAGAGCAGCCAAGACAGCAGTGATGACCAGCCAGCTCTGCCTACACACACACACACACACACACACACACACACACACACACACACACACACACACACACACACACACACACA
>JBBPDC010000007.1:20907236-20919101 GCA_037974485.1 Hemigrammopetersius urotaenia | reverse complement strand
TGCTGGGTCTTGTTTGTTGTCTGAGAATCTACTGCACCTACTGGTAACTTGTTTGCCATGTAGCAATAAAAAATATATTAAAAGCCTGGATTATTCTGGTTAGTCAAATTGCACTGCTATTATTTTGAACAATACTGTACATTACAATTGAAGAGTCTCTTCCTTCTCATGAAAAAGTTATTTTTTTTAAAGACAGTGTTGCATTTCTGTATAAATGCTTTTAACATGTCGTATTACAGTAAATGTTTGTATGGCACTTAATAATCTTATATTTGTAGGATGGCATCCTAAAGGTCTGCTAGTGGCCCATCTCCATGAACATAAGTCTGCTGTTAACCGAATCCGAGTGTCTGATGAGCACTCCATTTTTGCCACGTGTTCCAATGACGGCACAGTGAAGATCTGGGACAGCCAGAAAATGGAGGGCAAGACAACAACTACACGGTGCATTACCCTCATCTAATGTCTCGGCTTTCGTTCAGATATCTGCAGAAAGCAGCCAAAGAATATAATGTAGAGGCATTTCTGAGTAGAAGGAAAGGCTGTTTATTCTCAGATAACTCATTGTTGGTTTAACCTTCAGTTGTTCAAGAGTTGAGTAATGACTGGTTTGAGTTGTGGGATGAATATCTAAAGGATGTGGGCGTATTTTATTTCAGGTCCGTGCTGACATATTCCCGCATTGGAGGTCATGTGAAAACCTTGACCTTTTGTCAGGGTTCACACTACCTTGCTGTCGCTTCAGACAACGGCTCCATCCAGCTTCTCGCAGTTGAGGCCAACAAGCCACCCAAATCCCCCAAGGTGCAGCCCTGTCAGACCAGGTACTCCCTGATCAGCTGCTGAATGTTCATTATACTCTTAATACATCTTTCACAAGATTTTATCTAGAGAGATGCCAGTAACTTTTAAATTAAGGAATATTTGAATTTGTTTTGGAAGAATTTTGATGATTACACACACCTTTTTTTACCAGCAGTCCAAGGTTTCTGCAAAATACTTCCTTATTTTCTGACTTTTTTAAATGTATGAACACACAAGTTTTTTTTTTGTTTTATTTAAATACATTGGAATGCTGTCCCAAAATGTTTGCTGTTCGACCAATAGAAACGCTCCAGGATGACTTTTTGTTACACAAAAAAAATGTCTATAACATTGCTACCATTGCATGCAACATTACATTAGAAAATAAGGACATTTTTCTAAAACCTTTTATACAGTTCTCTGAAGAAAGCCTCATCAGGTGTGCTCATTAGATTATTAGGACAACACCTTCTCAGATAGGTCTGATCAGAGAATTCAACTTGTTTTAAGCAACATTTTTTTTATTCAAACTTGGCCGAAAGTTTAGTATAACAGTAATATAACAGTAATTTTAGTATGATGCAAATATATTTAATCTTTTACTTTTTTCCTTGGGATATGTGCCCTGGGACTTTTTAAGTTAAGAAAGCGCAACAATTTAAAACAATGGTCAGTTCAAATATAGTACAATAATCAAATGAGAGTACAGTAATCTTTCTGCCTTCTACAGTCATGTAGGTAATCCAGTCTGTTCTCTGCAGGTTCCTAGACCTAAAGGAGGATGGCTGTGTGGTAGACATGCATCACTTTAACTCTGGGGCTCAGTCAGTGCTGGCCTATGCCACAGTCAATGGCTCACTGGTAGGCTGGGACCTGCGCAGCAACAGCAACGCCTGGACCCTGCGCCATGACCTGCGTCTGGGCCTGATAACCTCTTTTGCTGTGGACATGCACCAGTGCTGGCTGTGTGTGGGTAAGTGGGTTATCTGATTGCTGTTAGCTGCTCTATTCTTAATAGGCTGCCATCAAACAGAATTCTATTATTGGGATTTGACTGATCTAAACTTTGATTCCAAGGTTCAAGCAATGGCACAATGGCATGCTGGGATATGCGGTTTCAATTGCCAATCTCCAACCACTCCCATCCAGCTCGAGCTCGAATCAGACGTCTGCTCATGCACCCCCTCTATCAGTCGTCTGTTATCACAGGTGAGGTGATATCAGTCTTAGAGACTCTCAGAGATGCAGGCATGTGATACAAAACATAATTTAACCTTTAAATACCCCTTTGTTGAGCCTTATACATTTAGAAAAGCAACAATTTTGAATAATTTTGCAATAAACCAATACTGTTTGTTGTTAGGCACTGTAGCAGATATAAAATGAGTGCCAAAATATATAATAGTATTACTGTATTGAGTAAATAACTTAATATAGTAATCGCGATCACCATGCTTAATTTTTTTCACTGCCAAACAGTTCGTTACCCTCAGGCTAGCAACATAATTGGTGCATTAATAAATTATCTATTTGATGGGTGTGATCATTGCTGTGTATTGTATATTTAACCACTTCTATCATGTTAACCACTGGAATTATCCAGATTAAAATAGTATCTCCCGAACTGTTCCTCAGCTGTCCAAGGAAACAATGAGGTCTCTATGTGGGACATGGAGACAGGAGACAGGAAGTTCACTCTGTGGGCTAGTTCGGCACCCCCACTCTCAGAGATGCAGGCATGTGATCACCTCTCATATTAACAAATGCAGTAATTTGTAGCCAAATACTACAAACAAAAGTTTCTCACACTGGACGTTACCTCTTCTCTCATAGCCATCTCCTCACAGTGTTCATGGCATATACTGCAGCCCTGCTGATGGCAACCCCCTTCTACTCACTGCTGGATCAGACATGAGAATAAGGTACGTTTAGCTACTGTCTCCTGTCCTTATCTGCTAACCATGTAGGTCTATGAAGTATGCTCTGTTTCATCATTTAATGAGGCAATTATTAGATTTTTGCTGGATTTGTCTATCAGTCTATCAGTCTTTATTCAAATATGTACACCTCAGAAATAAAACTCTTAAATCAGGACATGAATACAACACAAGATGAAAACGTGGATAGTATCTTCTATACATTCAGATGTTTATATTCAGTATCAGCGTTCTATGATCACACGTGATGCAAAGTAATGCTTTGTACCTGGAGCCGCCACTTTAATATGCTTATTGCTTTTCTGAATCTATTTTCTGACTTCTCCTGGATATGAAGGTCTACCACTGACCGAATGTATAGTTGAGAAACTTTTCCAAAGCATCTATCATTTTTTAGTTCAGGAACTATAATGTGTATTTAATTGTTTTACTCTATGCGACTAAATAAAGCAGCAGTCTAAAACCTTTTCCCCACTCAAAGGGACAGCCGCCTGGAACACAGAGATGTGTATTCTGAAGTGGTCAGATCAGTTTTGTGGCTAATTTGGCCACAGAGGAGATCAGAAAAAGGCAAAAATGGACAGAAAAAGTAGCACCAGTAGAGTTAAAGATAAGACCAGACATTTAGTTGCCAAAGATATTGTCTCTGTCACAGCCTGTGGAAAACACAGCCTATCTTAAAATCATACAAGACAACTTACAGTATGATACCAATTATATCCACAGGTTTTGGGACCTTGCCTACCCAGAAAGGTCTTATATCGTTGCTGGTGGTGCTAACGACTCCTTGCACTGCCCCTCTGTGTTCTACAACCGCAAGATTATTGAAGGAACGGAAGTAGTGCAGGTTAGCTGCTTTCATATTCTGTAGATTTTCGCTATTACTATATAATTGAGGGCACCTGGATATTTATTGTATCTGTTGTTCTGTCCCCGCCTACCTCCATAGGAGATCCACAGCAAACAGAAGAGCGGCTCCACAGAGGACACCCCTCGACGAGGTCCAGAGTCACTGCCTGTGGGCCATCATGACATCATTACTGACATTGCCACCTTCCAGACTACCCAGGGTTTCATAGTCACATCCTCTAGAGATGGCATCGTTAAAGTTTGGAAGTGAGAAGCTGAAACTGGTCTAGTGAATACCTCCTGATCAAATCACATGTGAACACAACATGACGGGCTGTGATTGTACATAATGCTAGTAATGGTTTGTGGAGAGGCACCTAGTTAATATTAGTACTACTAAACACAAGTGTATATTTGGTTTTTTTGAGCATGTGCAAAATGTCAGTGTGAAGATCATGCAGTGTAACTGGTCACAGTGAGCCAAACGCAGTGTAAACAGTGGTTGATCAGAACATAAGCTTTCTGATTTATGCAAATGTGCACTTGTATGCAGCTGCACTGTAGTGGGGAGAGTGTAATGATGTGGCCAGGGCACACCTAATGACTGAGGGATGCTGATTTAATCATTGTGTTTTGTCAGTATCATAAAAATAATCAGATAATTCATACACATACACAGTGTCCACAGTCCACAGATTTATTTGTACGAACTGTTGATAGAAAGAATGAATAAAGAAAATCAACAGGAAAATGCGTAGTGGTGTTAAGGTCTAAACTGATCGACTATGGCTATATTCACATTACCAGGCTGAAGTGGCACAAATGCTACAATGTCAACATTGAGCAACTTTAATTAAAGTTCTCTGTAACATTAACAGTCAACATGTCAATTAAACAAAACAAAAGCTTACAACCTTGAATTTTCTAGTAAATTTAAGTGTACAACTGCGAGCGGGAACCGTTTAAACCGCGGCAGGACGTTAGCCATATTAGCTAGCAGTGCATTTCAGATGCAGAACGCCGGTACTGTTACTGTTCTTTAACGCCGACTTGCAGGTTGCTTTTGTGTTAATGTCCTAGTGTGGACACATTTGCCACTGTACATGCACATATTTTCTTCACTGTCTCATGTTGTGAAAGCTGCAACTTGAAGTAGAAGCATTAAAGGATGTAGCCTTTTCTCACCTCCATCTCTAGTGAACAGCTTGGAGCTGCTCAGAGTTGATATCAAGGGTTATTCTGCTAGTTTGTTCACTTTTGCTTCATGAAGACTGTGATAGTAACATCAAATTAATTTGTTTGGGTCCATGATTGTTTCAGGATGCAGATTTGTTCACACTAAAGACAGATATGGGTCACTTGCACACATGAATGTGAACCATCAAAGGAGAAACATGGAATCTTAAGCAAAGGAGATTTCAATTAAGCTTGTGAACATGGTATTGAATAGTCAAACTACATTTAGAAGCTATTAACAAAACATAGACCCACACAGTAATCTAGATTCCGCTTTACGAAACAGAATAGTAGCACCAGAGCTGAAAACTCCTTTTATTTCAAGTATAAAATAATACTTTTAATAATGTTTTTAGGAAAAATATATTTCTCTCTGCTCAGAGGTCCTGAATGATTCCTTCACAGGCTACATGGCAAGCCATGGTAGTGTCATTGCAGGAGTATTAACATGGCCTTCGCAAAATGTATTGTCTTGATTGGTGCAATAGAGGAGAGTATAACAAGTTAGGAACCTTAATATGTGTTGGTGTGTTGACTTGAATGAACTGGGATTGAAACCATCCTCTCTGTGGAAATGAGAAAGTGGTAACCTGCAAATGTCTTATGGGAGTACGATTGTCTATACAGTTTGCGGTTTCACACAGTGGCCTTCGCACTCTTCCTGAGTGTCAAATCTGTTACCATTCCCTTGACATCCTCCATACCAGAAGCGGGTGCATTCGTTCTGCTGTGCATCATAGAACCATTTGAGTATGTAATCTCTGCAGGTTCCTTCGTCACTCCCCAGGAGACACACATCTGTGTTTGAGAAAGACAAAGACGGATAGAAATAAGTAAATACTGCCCTATTCTCTGTCAACCAACAAATATGACTTAATGATGACTGCTGGTGCATCATGCAGTGAAACAATCAAGATCAAATCACATGTGAACACAAAAAGTTGGGGTGTGATTGTACATACACTACGAAAGCAAACCCCTTCATTTCCAGGAAATTAAGGGGGAAAGTGCACAGATCAGTTCACAAATTAATGGCCACTTTATTCAGATTAAAGGTGCATCTAGTTTATGCCAGTACCTACTATTGAAAACAAGTGCATGAGCACATGCAAAATGTCAGTGAGAAGAAACGCAGTGTAAACAGTGGTTGAAGAGAACATAAGCTTTCTGACGCGTATGCAGCTGTGATGTAATGAAATAAAGGAAGGCATGCAACAATCAACAAATATTTTACCCGCTGTTGTATCTTTTGTCTCCTCTACAACAAAACCTATGTAAATTACAAAAACACATTTCAAATATGCAAAACACCATGTAAACCTGTCACTTTTGTTAGTTTAATTATGTATTCAATTCAGGATCATCATATTTTACACAAACAAGTTATAGACAAAAGGTATTTAAGCCCATAACTGCCCCTCCTGTAATGATGATCTCCACGCAAGTAAATAGGTTACAGTTTAGGGACAGGTAGAGACCATTGGTCCAAGGCTCACAAGCTTTAACATCACTCTAAACCTACAAGAGCAACGTTCCAATGAAAAGGAAAAAAAAAGCTGCCGTACTGGTAATAATATTGAATTGGCTGTGGGAGACCAGGGACTTACTGTATGTCAAACATGTCTCGATGCATTCAAATTCCGTTCTAAAACGGTTGCTGTTACCGTCGCAACCTCCGTACCAGAAGGATGAGCATGCACCGAGTCCTCTATCATAGTACCACCTTTGCACATAGTCTCCACACACGGTGCCACTGTCCATATTCAGCAAACACTGGGCTGAAAGCAGAACACGCACTTACTACAGGAACATGCAGGGAACATGCAAGGAACAGGAGTCTCACTAGACATGCTCACATATGCACTACTTACTATGCAAGGCAAGAACCCTGATGCATCATTTGTCTTTTCTTTTTTTGAAAAAACAAATACACCTAGGTATGAAAACGTTCTCAGATAATAACTCAAAATGTTCTAAATGATGGCGATGAGCAGGATGTTAGTTTGTTATTAGATATTATTGCAAAAAAAATAAAATTTTCTTATAATGATAATGTTAATGTTATTACTACTATATAAGTATCTACACTTATTGATGAAGCCTATACCAATATTATAAATAAATATCAAAATGATTTTTTATTAATATCAAATTTTCAGCGATTCTTCTACTTCTTCTTATAATTATGTGAGAAATATATTGTGTTTGCTGCTTAAAAAATAAAAAATAGATTTTATTATACAACATTTTAAGATGCGCTTTACCGCTTGAATCTCCACGCCCTGGGGTAAAAATGGTTCTGTTTCCATAGTCAATATCCATCTGGGTCCCTTTCTCTTCAGTGTATCCTGTGTCTTCCTTCTCCTTCTCCTCTACTAACTCCTCCTCCTCCTCCTCCTCCTCCTCCTCCTCAGGGTAAGCAATGGTTGGCAGAGGAACCCTGTAGAAAGCAAACTTCATTTAAACAAGCTGTTATGAATCTGTTTTTACAGTCTTTCAGCAGACATCTCCTTGACAGTTTGAAATGTCTGAAAGCACTGAAGCTAAATGTCCTATTAACACAAAAAAAATTAAAAAACAATATTTGTAGAATTCATGCTGCATTCAGAAGGAGAGAGAGAGAGAGAGAGGGAGACTATACCCTACCGGACTATGGGAGTCCTTTCCGCAGTCTGATAAACCTCTTGCTGTGAATCATCACACTGTCTTCTGAGTCCTGGGGGTGGGTAGGTGTTCATATCCCCTGTATTCATCAAGTTAGAACACACAGTGTTGAAAGCTCATTAACACATAACTTTCACATGAAATGAGTAACATTCATCAAGTTCTTTAGTGGTAAACCAGCATCTTTGTGGAGATTAAATTCCCTTACTTCTCAGGATGTGGAGGAAAGTCCTCACGAAGCGGCGGGCGTACTCCTGTTCTCCTTGCTTCACATGCCCTAAATGCACAATGTGCTGCTCCATGGGGATGCTGGCAAGCTCCTCCACCTGAGTGCTGTTGAAATGATCCCCAATGGTAAGAATGCAGATCACTATTCCCTGGCACTTCCCCATTGTGGAGATAAGGTCCAGGTTTGCTCTGTCACTTGTTTCTGTCTCCTCACCCACGATTACCAGCAGCATCCTGTGCTTGCGGGGTTTGGGCCGTTTCAGAAGGCCATCTAGGATTGAGAGCTCCACGGCACGTCCCAGCCTGGAGCGACCGCCAGTCTGCTGTAAGTTCTGGACGATGCTTTGCTTCATCGTGTTGAGATCCTGGTACTGCTGGAAGCTGAATATTTGCTTGAGTGGTGATTTGTCCACACTGTAGGTGGAGCTTTGCTGGTAAACAGCCACCCTAGCCTGTCTGTCAACTGCGCTGGGTTGACGGCTCAATACAAGCTGGTCTAGCACAGTGTTCAAAACCTGCTTCACTCCCTGATACTGATCTTCCTGTATGCTTCGGGAGCCATCTACCAGCATGGCCAGGTCCAAGTCCACCTCTATTGGAACAGACCCTACACTGGTGCTGGGACAGTCTCTAGCTGGGTTGCAAGGATCTGAGAAAACAGGACAAGGTAAGCCTAAGACAGCATGCTTACTTTTATATTTATATCTAATGTGCTTGTTTTATGTCAAATAATAATCATGTGTTATTCCAGGAGTTCCCAATCCCAGTCCTAGCGATATCTATGCTCTGCATTTTTGCACTCTCTACACACATGACTATCAGGAGTGTGTTAAATCATTCATGAGTTGATCAGCTGAGGCCTGCCACATGAAGCAAGACATAGTGTTGGGTCACCAGGACTGTGGTTGGGATTCCCAGTATTATTCAGTGGTCCATTTGTAGTAAATGACATTGAAAGTACACTATTAGGAGTATTGGGAAACACCTGTTTTTCTGGGTTTATCTTAATGCTTCAGCATACCAATATATTTTGGAGAACGCTATTCTTCCAACTTTGTGGACACAGTTTGGGGAAAATCTTTTCTATTCCAGCATGACTGTGTCCCAGTGCACAAAGCGAACTCTTTAAAGACATGATTGGATGAGTCTGGTGTTAAAGAACTTGACTGGTCCACACAGAGCCCTGACCTCAACCCCATCCAACTCCTTTGGGATGAACTGGAATGGAGGTTGTGAATCAGGCCTTCTCATCCAACATCAGTACCTGACCTCATAAATGCCGAATTCATTGTGGAAAGAAGAGTGGAAGCTGTTACAGCTGCAAAGTGGTGTCTAACTCCATATTAAAGTCTATGTATTTGAATGCAAAGTCCCTGTTGGTGTAGTGGGCAGTACCAGTACTTTTGTCCATATAGTTTATATTGTGTAAATCAGCATCACTTTACTGCACAACCATAAAGCAACTGAGTTACCAAAGCAGAGAACACACTGCTGGATCCTGCCCAGAGCTGCAACCTGGTCCCGTGGTCTCTCCCCCAGCGCCAAGATAAAGCTCCCTGTCTCATCAGCCTGCATTACAACAGACAACAGAAGGAGATAGTAGTTTGTACATCAAAATACATCTGATATTAAGAAGGTGTAGTAGATGCAGCTGAGCAGACAAATCACAAAACGTGATTCTACCTCAAAAGCACGCCGAACATTGGGAGTATCCCGAAATGCAAGGACACCAAGGCTGATGTCCAGAGCCTTGTATTCCAGAACAGCTGTGGTAATGGATGTCATGTCCCGGGACTGTCCAGCAGATAGGAAGATGGCCACTTTTCTCATCAGCATTCCGTGTCTCACACGTTTAAAGACATGCCTGGCCACAAAGCGCATGGCTGCACCGATGTCACGCTGGTTGGTCGTGCGTTCCAGGGCAATGTTCTTAACAGCTTCCACTAGATCTTTCTTCTGTCGATAGTCAGAGAAGCGGATGAGGTACTTGGTGCTGGAGCTGTAGGAGACCACAGCTACTCGAGCTCCAGAGGGACAACTGCTCTCAGCGATATTAATGCCCTCCAGCAGAGAGAGCAGAGAGGAGCGCATCCTGTCAAATATTGCAGGAGCCGTGCCAGCCGACATGTCCAAGCCAATGACCAGTTCAGTGGGGTAGACAGGACAAACTGCATTATCTATAGTTGTAGGCACACCATAAGAGAGAAAAAACATTTAGTCATACTCTCCCAAAACCTTTTAATTATCCCAAAAATATGTCTATGTTAAAAGGGAAATGACAAGAGGCATACCTTTACAGCAAACTGTGGGAGTGAACAAGTAAATGAGAGTTTTAGAGTGGACATTTTGAGTTAAAACGCTTCATCATGTTCATATTCAGTCATACTTAAGTGATCATATACAGTGAACGCTGTCAGTTCAGTTACATTTTGATGTGAAAATCAGTCCCATCCTCTACAGCAGTGCTGCAGCCTTTGCCCTGGACTGGGGACCCAATATCCTACACAATTGCTGTACTGCTCAGTGTCTTCACTGCTTAAAATCAGCACATGTCCGATGCATGTCCGAAAGTTAAACATAGAAGACATTTCTCCCATTCAGCTCACAATGATAAATATCTCTGATTACTGAAGACACTAGTGCCCACCTATGGCCAAGGGTCCAATATACAGGCTACCAGAGAACAGAGTTAAAGACAGATACAAAGATGCTGGATGAAAAACTTCAGATAAATGAGTATTGAGATAATAAAGTAGATGAATAAAGCATGCAAGATACATTTCTCACAGTTGCCTAAATTACAGCTATTAATAATTTTATAAGAAATTGTATCAAAACATATTGCCATCTATTTAATTAATTTTGAAACCAATTGAGACTTCTTAGAGAAAATTATGAATCTTCTTAGAGAAAATTATGAACATAGGACTTAATTCTCAGAAACGTCTGCATATTCAAATGTGTTCTAAACGTGTTTCTTTAACATTTTTGTTTTGTTTTGGAGAGGTTTGGCTGCATGATTCACAGTTACACACCACAATAATTACGGACGGACTGCAGTGAATTCATTTGCTTGACTGTTGGGAGAGGGGGATGCTTTACTTTTCAAGCGTATTTACTGTTTAGTGACTTTCCTATCTGTCAGGTTTGAATAGAATATGTTTAGTAAAAAAAACGCTTATGGGTGGACCGGCAGATACACAGGCGGACGGAGTAAGGGGGACACATGATATGAGCTCCGGAACCATTTCTTCTTGGAAAATTAAAAAATAAAAATGGCAAAAATAAATGTGAAGACTTACCACAGTTGTCCCGCACATAGGTGATGAGTTCACAAGTCTAAAAGAATAGGAAACAGTTTCAGGCTGCAAGAATATTTTCACTTGAAATGCAAAGAAGGGATTATACTTACAGTCTTTGCTTGGCTTCCTGGTGGTCCTTTAGCACCCTATAAAGCAAATATTCATTGATGATAAAATGAGTAGTAAACATTACAATCCAAGCATTCAAATACTTTTATTAATGCTCACAAACCCTGTGGCCAGCTGGTCCAAAGGTACCGGGATCACCTGGTCTTCCAGGTCTGCCTGCATTTCCCTGTCACCACACACCAAACCAGCTATGAACAAACTAACCTGTCACTGTGATCACGATTATTTTATAGTCACTGTGTATGTAACTACGTTTATTGCATAAAATATGACAAATATTCTTACCCCTCTTCCCCTGTTGCCTTTTGGGCCATTCCCTCCAAATGGCCCAGGATCCCCTATTTCACCCTGAACATAAAATTAAATTACTTAATTTGTTGGACAGTCAAGATGGGGTGGCTGGGATGCCATTTTCCGTAGCAATTCTGATTGTAGTATTATACCAAGTTCATATATATCTGCACTGTAGCACAGGAGAGAAACACCCCATAGTAATTAACAAACAAAAGTTTTACCTGAAGCCCAGGATGACCAGGAAACCCTGTATCGCCCTTTAAATGAAAACCAAATAATGCAGTTTAGCGTATTTTAAAATATGTATATTCAATATCCAAATTAATTGGCACACTATATAACAGCTTCCCTGAAGCAAACCCGGCGGCTTCATAGCTGCATCCATGTTAGCACGTCATGTTTGATGTGGTAATTTCACAGTA
>JBBPDC010000007.1:20881719-20897767 GCA_037974485.1 Hemigrammopetersius urotaenia | reverse complement strand
CACAAACAGGAAGTTAATATCACCAACCATTCCCATTTTATTAAGGTGTATCCATATAAATGGCCCACCCTGTAGATCCAGTCAGGTACCAAATTCTGATTAGTACTAGTTAAAATAATATGTTTTGTCAAAGTACAAATACATCCTCAACAACAAAAAAAATCTGCAAACCTTACAGTACACCGTCCATTAGTCAAATTAGACAAAATACATTAAATGTGTCATAACATGTGCATAAGGCACATTTTATATAACCCCCCGCCAGATATGTTACATTTAGTAAACAAACAGTAAAATGTCAAAATCCTTTGTACTTCACTGTATTTCAGTGTAGCAATAAAAATGAACCTGCTAAAGCAAACACTAACTAAAGACAGCAGTGGCTTTCGCTGAGTGCATCAGTATGTTGTTGACATGTATGAGGATCTAACTTGATGTGTCATTTTTTAACAACTGTTTTTATTTTATAGATACTGAGGTAGAAAACAAAAACCTTGCGTTCACAACCCTCAATCTACTTACCCACATATGCAGTGGTAAACATCTGAGAGAAATAATTAAGTAAACAAACTCTGCTTGATACTGAAAAGGGAATGGTTTTGAGTTTCATTTTGCAAGAGATGGTTGGTATTTTGCCTGTATCGGTCCAGACTATGGGGCTGGTGTTTGGAAGGGCACATCTCACCTCTCTCCAGGTCACACTCTGGTGAGGAGGCTCCACTGCACTCGCTGCGAGGCCCCAGGATGGGCGAAATCAGGCCTAAATCGGACAGAGACACCGTGCTGGGCAACTCCAGGCTGCAGGGCCGAGACGAGGGAGGAGGGGAGGATGACAGCGGAGAGGAGGAGGAAGATGATGTGGAAGAGCAGGAAGAGAAGGGGCAGGGCAGGTCCAGGGGACTGCTGGCTCCGGAGCTCAGGCTGCAGGTGGACCGAGTCTCAGAATCCTCCTCCGACATGGCACTGGTGCTGCAGTTCTCATCCTCAAAAGTCTCTGAAGCCACTGCAGTGAGACAAAGAAGAGAAGAATGAGACCATGTAGCCAACCTTAAGGGATATCAAAAGTTGTAGTCTTTGTTTAACATGGTTACTCAAATAAGGAAAGTGTGTGTAGGCAGGTAGGTAGGAAAGTAAGAAGGAAATACTGTGTTAACGTCTAACTAAGCAATATGACAGTATTTATCATTATCATGAGAAGTTATATATTAGGCGTGTAATGGTACACAGATGTCACGGTTCGGTACAGCAAAGTTAAGCAACAAAAAGTTCTAAAGAATAAGGCTTGGTTTGTTTTCGTTTATTTTTAAATAAACAGCAGAGTATTAACCAGTAAACACACACGCTTGCTTATATTTTCATGTATGTAAGTGTTACTCCAGTAGGAGGCACTATTGCACCACACTACGACCCAGGTTTATGATTTACTTGCGCGTTTAGGTCTCTCTGTGATTCCGTATTACTTCAATCACGTCTTCTCCGTCGTACCGTGTATTCTCCGAAAGACATCATGTACCGAACCGTGACCCATGTACTGTGACGGTTTGGTACGAAT
Organism: Hemigrammopetersius urotaenia; assembly: GCA_037974485.1. Taxonomy (NCBI): domain Eukaryota; kingdom Metazoa; phylum Chordata; class Actinopteri; order Characiformes; family Alestidae; genus Hemigrammopetersius; species Hemigrammopetersius urotaenia. Next base: position 20,896,215 of record JBBPDC010000007.1, on the reverse strand, counting down.
ACGTGTACCGTTACAGCCTTATTATATATACACATTATGGTATCTGAAATAATAGTTCTGCAAAAAAAAGCTGCAGCAACATTTCTTTCGTGTAGTGCTGAAGCTACAAGTCTAATATTGCTACCAAGTGATAGCCAATATTCGCACTAATGTTTTCTGTAAATACATTCCCAAAACTCCTCTCAAACTATATCCAACTCTTTAAGGTTTTTTTGCAATGTGACGTCCGACTGCACTTCTCTTGCTGTGACTTGTTTAATGTACACCATTTTGCTTCAGAGAACGCTATTTCAACCCTCTGTGTACTTGTGAATGTGGCAGGGCTGACAAACTTTCTTAAAACTAGAAATCTTGAATTGAAGTGGAGCTGAAACACATGTTTGGATTCAAAACATGCTTTTTACAGAGCACTGACCAGCTGTGTGATTACAGTTAGCCCAGGTCAGTGTGGTTTAGTACAGTGCAGGGAGTAAAAAGGTATGTAAAAATATTTTGTGCTGATGGTTTTTGATCATTTTTTAAAACATGGCTCTACTGGCTCTTTTTTGTCAGAATTATCCATACAATGCCAGATCATATATAATGATGTAATATTTTTGCCCTGTCTTAAGCCTCTTTATGCAAGAACTAAGAATGTAGGGACACACTCTTACAATGTATCCAGCATTAAATGAAACAGTGGCATCAAAGCAGATGTATTATATGGATGCATTGCAAACAAATGGACAAATGTTTATAGTCTAAGTAGGGAAACAGCAGATCAGACACAATGTGATTTCACTTAAAACATATGAACTGACTTGTATCTTATGCTAGTTGCCTGCAATCAACAAATTTAAAATTGCTTCCAAACAAGACCTTTCGACCATACAGCGCACACTCTGGTTAATGCACAACACAAATAAACAAAACAGTGCAGTGCAGTTAGGAGGAGGCCTTGTGACTGCCCTCTGAACGAGCCAGGGTTCATTACCACTCTGGCTCTTATGTGTAGTAAAAGATTAAGCAAAATTCTGCAGAAAACCAGTTAAGGATTACTAACAATAAGAACATATACAATTAACATTTACTCCTCCCTGAAAAATGCTAGGAAGATAAGTAACAATGTCTACTAACCAGTTTTTAATCTTTCAACCTTGTTTGCATGTGTTATGCACATATTATTCTTAAATAGGAGGCTCAAAGTGGCCTAAATGCCAAATTGCGGTCACTAAACTAGAAGATGTAATGCAATGCAAACTTCCACTTCTAATTTGATTTCATTACCACATCAATGGCAATGCTTTTGAAAACTAATCCTGTAGTCTCCAACACAGTCATTTCTCAGAGGTATTTTCCTTCTCGGAGTGATTTTAAATGCTTTATTAATTTTAAATGACTGAGTAATTTTAAATGTATTGATCCATTTGTCACGTAATTTAAAATGTTGAAAAACATGTTTTCATGACATGTGTGGCACATTCAGAGATATGTCCACACTCACTGGATATTCCATCAGACTCCATTTTGAAGCTGGTCAGGTCATCTCTGGTGACCTCGTCACCTTCTGCTCCCACCCCTCTCTCCCGTGGGCCAATGGCTGAGGAGCGCCGGCGTTCATGGATCTCGTCTGAGATCATCTCAAGGTTTTTCAGAGCAGTTTTGTATTCTCCTTTAGCCTGTGTCAGCTTAGTCTGCAGGTCATCCACATTCTTCTTTAGTTTCTATAGAGAGAGCCAGAGAGAGAGCGACAGAGAGAGAGAGAGAGCGCCAGAGAGAGAGAGAGAACGACAGAGAGAGAGAGAGAGAGAGAGAGCGACAGAGAGAGAGAGAGCGACAGAGAGAGAGCGAGCGACAGAGAGAGAAAGAGCGACAGAGAGAGAGAGAGCGAGAGTGACAGAGACAGAGAGAGCGAGAGAGAGAGAGAGAGTGACAGAGAGAGAGAGCCACAGAGAGCCAGAAAGAGAGACAGAAGAACCATTTAGGATTTTTTATTTTAAGAGAGTATTAGATGCATTTTAATCAGATTATTTGATCATTTTTCGTATCTTATTCAATGGTCCTGATAGCAAAGTAAATATTTTAGCTGCAATACACACATTTAAAGCAAAATCAACACACAAACCAACAACAACTTACCTCAAGCTGTAAGTAGTATTTTGCCTTCAGTTCGAAATAAGGCCTGGGAAGAGGAGAAAGAGGAAGAGAGAGGGAGAGAAAGAGGGAGTGGGAGAGGGGGAATACGGTCTCTATGAATAGAACTGTACATATTGCCATAACAACCGTTTGCTGTTCCCTGCCAGCTTCGATGTGTGTATGGTGGAGGATTTACCCTCCTGACACCCTGCCTGCGGCTCGGAGCTGTCCAACAGATCCACACTCGAAAGTATGTTTTGGGAGAAGAGAGATTACACTCCTCATTCAGTGTGTGTGTGTGAAGTGCCTCCCTGTTGCTGGTATGAGCCCAGAAATTACACTCCAAGCACAAAACAAGGCATAGCAAGGAGCTACAGCAGTGTATGTGCGTGCTGCATGTAGTTAAATACAGAAGGGAATAAAAAAAACAGTCCTTCTTTTCTTTCTCAGATCAAGAGCTTTCTGTGTGAGAGATATGCATGATTTCAAATCAGCTCCACTGTGGGAACGATTGCCAGATTATCAGATCAAGGCATTGTCAGCATCAAAGGCGCGCTGCGTTGGCTAAGTGCTATGGGAATATAAAATTTAACCATCGCATGTATATTCCAACACTCACTTGGACTTGTTGATGGTACGTTTGAGCTTCTTCTCCAGCTGCTTCATGCGGCTAATGGCAGCATTATATCTGGCTGCTGTCTCCTTATGCAGCAGCTCGCTGCGGGTCTTCGTCTGCTCTGCCTCCATCACCTTCAAACGCAGCACATTTACAGCATGTCAGTTTCCAAGGAACGTCTTCAGAAATCAAAAAGCTTATGTATCATAGCCATTAGGGGCACAAATGTCCCGTATGGAACCCTCAGGCTTGTAGAGAAAGTCTAATATTTTCCGAGAAAAAAAGACAATAACTCGTCTGTAATATTTAGTTCATTTTTATTCAGCAGAATCATGTTTTGTACTTAAACTCAGTACTTCTCTTATGCATTATTAAGTTTTACTTGTAAACAAATGATTTAAATTTACAATTTTAATTTCAGTACACAGTAGCTTTTGGTGCTGAATAAAAGTGGTGCTTTGAAGCGGTGAGATTTCTTATACATCTTTTCCTATATATCTGACAGGGTTTGTTATGGTGTGTAAATTAGCCAGCAGTAACTTGGTTAAAGAGCTGTTGTTGATTTAAGTATAGCTTTACAGGTTTAAGAACAGTTGTGGACTACTTTAAGCACTGATGTACGTTTCTCTGGATAAGAGCGTCTGCTAAATGCCAATAACTTAAACGTTTATGGATTTTATCATCAATTTTGGAATGTTGTTAAACACACTGTAATGAATTATAATGAACAGAATTCATTATAATTTATTACAATGTGTTTAATAACATTCCAAAATCAACACACTTCTAAATGCGGTTTTGTATTCGAATGGTTATGCAAGAAAGGTCATGCCGAAGGTTTCTTTCATCAAGAGCACATGCATGACTTTCACATTTATGAGATACTCCATTAAGACCTGGTTGCACGCTGTTCTATACTTTTACAATGAAAAACTCACCCTCTGGGTGGCATGGTTGAGCATCTCTTGCCAGGCTGAATCAAACTGCCGCTTGCCGTCCTCTAGCAGCCTCTGCTCAGCCAGGGCTATGGTCTCTTTGGCTGCTCGCAGCACCTCAGTGGCCCTCTGGAAGTCCTGTGTGGCCCTCTGAGCCTCCAGCTGAGCCTAAAGGACAGGCAGAGAGCAGAGGCATGAGCCACAGCAGTGAGATGCCAAGACACATTGCCAGACTCCCACACAGTCACATTTTAACCAGCCTGTGCCAGGCAGAAGTGGGGAAGCCCTGCTGTGGGGACCAGCCGGCCAGTTCCTCTCATCACACATTTCTGCCAACTTTCCTCCATCTGCTCCTCTCCTGCAGGACACTGCCATTACAAAACATGCTTTTCTGCTACATTTCAACCTGATGCCAGCATGACAAGTCTGAGAGAGTAAAACATTACTAACAAAACACTACTTCAGCAGGTGAGGACAAAACCCCTTCTGGTCCAATTCTATTAATGGCTTCAAATTCATGGATAAACAAGCAGCTACAAAAATGAGGACTTCCTGCGCAGGCATATTAAAGCCTTACTAGAATAATCCTTTCCTGCTTTTATACTCCCCCTAATCTGCCTGCCATTGCAAATCTCTGCAGAAAGATCTTCCAGGATGAACTTCTTTGGGTACTTGTCAGATTTAAGAGATTTACATAAACTAACCAATGGCAGTGCAGCATTTTTCTTCTTTGAACATTGCTAATCAAGCACAAGTTTCTTTTGATCCGTCTGGTTACCAGAGCTTTGGTGCATCGCGCCGAGCCTCTTCCTGTATGCCCATCCTTGTTTTTGAAGTAGTGAAATGTATTTCTTCTTTTGAAGTTAATTACAGTTTAATGAGAACACAAGAAACTCAAAGACTAAAAATGGGCTTATTCGTCCTCAATAATTAGGATAAAACGAATAAAAGAAAATCATTTAGGACGTTAGTCCAAAGATAACATAAAATACTGAGAACATTCCTTTAACTGTCTATTATAAATCACTCCAGTTTTACAATATTGGAAGCCAAATAGATTATCTGCATTTAATTATTTTTCTGGCACTATTGCTTTAAGCCAGATGCCTGCAACCTTTTACCTTTTCCTAAAATGTAATGCAACAAAACTCAGCAGCAACATGCTGTTCACCTTTACTGCTGCAGTTCTGCACTACAGCTGTGCAGCTACCAAATCATAGGGCTCTGTAGCCTGTTAAGATCATGTAAACCTGAGTTAAACGGACACCAAAAAAAAGAAAGAAAAAAAAAAGGAAAAAAGAACCACCGTAACAGCTTTAAACCTCACTACACCTCTCCTGCGGCGGTTTAAAGATTTAAAGCAGGAGAACCATCTCATGCCTTTTGAAGGTAGAAAGAACTTTTGAAAAAACTGCAAGAGCTTAAGGGTGGATAAATAAATACGATCCGATTGAAGTTCGATTTGCATTACAGCTGGGAAGCCTGACAATTCTGTTGGATACAAAGAATGTTCAAAAGCGTGGTTAAGTGGTTTCTAGCATGGCCATACTGTTGTCTAAAGATGGAGAAGCATGCTGCATAGCACAAAACACTAATAGCAGCTTTGAAGTAGCATGCCATAGAGTACCAGAAATCACAAGTCTACTTCTAATTATTTGATGCGGTTTGAGGTAAATGGGAATAAAAAGCCAATTAAAGTGGCCACTTATAGTCACACATGAACACACCATAGCAGAGCACTTTTTCTGTGTTTAACCCATTCATCAATTGAAGCATGGGGCAGTACTGGGAGTCAAACCCACAACTTTCTGATTGCAGGGGCAACTCCCTAAACACTAGGCCACCAGTTGCCCCCATTATGAATTCACATTGATCAGGCACGTAGATTCATACACCCCATGGCTCAAGTGCAAAACTAATGAAGCAAACAAGTCTACACTGATCAACTGCATTTTGGGTAAATGAAGAACTGTTTTAAAATGAAATGAAGAAATAAATGATAATGACATGACACTGACACCGAGAAGTTCTGCATATAAATAAAAACAAAAAGAAGCAGCAGGAGAGACAATTTCCTCATAAAAAGGTGAGCTGGCAGGGGCCGGTTTTACTTGTTCCTCCTTCGAAACCAGAAGTTCCCCAGAGAAAACCAAACCTTCATCCTTTCACCAAATGAGAAATGGCACAGTGTGAACAGACTAAAGACTCAAAGACAAGCTTAGATTCTGATTTTCTTACTTATTTTACGGTTAACGTGCACTAATGAAGACAGGAAAAGTCAGAGAGGTGGACATGTGCTCCTCAGTAGGAGGATGCCGAGGAGAGACTCTGCAGGTGTTAGGAGAGGGATGCTGAGGATGGAGCTGCAGGGAAGAGAAGAGGAAGGCTAGTAGGAGGTTTATGGATGTGGTGAGGGAGGACATGCAGGCAGTTTGTGTGAGACAGGAAGATGAAGATGGTTTATCTGCTGTGGTGACACTTAGTAAAATGGGAGCAGACCAAAGTAGAATAACTAAACTGAACTTAAGAAGGTGGACCTTCCATCCATTAACCAAAATTAAAAGCAAGACACAAAGAATTCAACGCAATAAATCTAAGAAGCAGTCATTCATGTTCACGCCTGACAGAGAAAGACTACATTTACAAAAATGTGTCATCATGTCAGCCTGTTCTAGGAAGATACACCACAAATACTCCAGCTGAATCTTTAGCCGAGATTTGAAGCAACTGTAGCATTAGAAATCTCGAACATCTCTTGATCTCTGTTCTGTATTAGTGCTTCAAGGCTAGTCTCACCCTGACATTTCAAAATCGCTCGCGCTCTCTCTCTCTCTCTCTCGCTCTCTCAAGTAGATGACAGCATGTTGGTGCAGACAGCTGACACTGCTGTGCTACACTTCAGAGATGAAGAGACGTGAACACACGCACACAATATATATAAAAAAGGAGCTCACGAAAGCTCAAGATACAGAACTACATAGTCTGCCATTTCAAGCACATGTGCATAGAGCTATACATTTGTTTCAATTAATGAATGACATTTTATTCAATGAATAATTAATTAAAACTAATTAATAGTTAAGCCCTGCTAGACCCAAGACATAATTTTACTGCAACTCGGTGTGTCTTTGTGCAACTAATATTTGTGTTATCTTGTAATAATAAAGCAATCACACTAGTATTTAATATATTATGGAAGCTGTTCTCCATATTATTTAATACAATATAAATATAGGCCCATGTACTTTTTTCCCTCCCAATCAACAGAATCATTGCTTTAACATTTATGCTGCGCACCTACTTAGCAGCTGGTTCATAAAGACCCATACAGGCATAATTGGAGGAAGACCCTTTTCTATTCCAGCATGACTGTGTCCCAGAGCTCAAAGCAAGCTCCATAAAGGCGAGCTGGGTGGAAAAGAACCTGACTGGCGCTCACAGAGCCCTGACCTCAACCCCATCCAGCATCTTTGGGATCAACTGGAACGGAGATTGCAAGCCAGGCCTTCTTGTCCAGCATCAGTGCCTGACCTCATAAATACAAAATGAATGAGCACAAATTCCCACAGAAACGCCACAATCTTGTGGAAAGTCTTCCAAGAAACGTGGAAGCAGTTATAGCTGCAAAGGAGGGACCAGTTCCATATGAAAGTCTATGTATTTGAATGCAATGTCCCTGTTGGTGTCCTAATACTTTTGTCCAGATAGTGTATGCATGTTTTTGGTTTTTTTGGTTTTTTTAAATTTACATTCCAATATTTGAAAATCAAATGAAGATGGAGATTTGTAGTTAATTACCAAGTTCATCGCCCCAATTAAAATTCAAGCCCGTCACCAAATGTGAGAGTTTGCTGTGTCTGCTTTTGGCTCAGCTCCAGTTGAAAACAAGCGCAGTTCATGACAGGCTAGTGCATCGTTAACTTTATTGGGAACAGAGTGCCTGAGAGCTAGCCGACCTCGAGAGCAGACGGACCTTGCTGATTCACCAAAGTTCTCTGTGAGCTGATTCAGTAAATTCCTCCGAGCAAAGTTCCTGAACTTAACTCAGTGTACTGGATTTTATTCAACATTTGGCCTGCGATGTTGTCTAGAAAACTTCTCTCAGTTTGGTATGCCTTGAACGCAGTGTGACCCACTTGAAGCAATGATGCACATTTTTCTGTTGTCCTACATTTCCACTGCACGCTCCTAAACCTTCTCCCACGTGAGGTCACTTGTAACGTCTGCCTCATCTCAGAGTTCGGCTCTCAAAGGACTCCTGCCTTCTCTGCTCCAGAGCACATGGTCTACATTCAGACAGAGCAAATGGTCCACTTGGAATCAACGTGCCCTGGGTTATCCAACCACGCAGACAGAGCCAAGTCCATGTGTGAACAGGGTAAAGTGTTAAAAGTGCCTCAACTCATTTCCGACAGCCACAAAGGACCGCATTAATCATCTGTGTCATCCTAGCAGAGACAAAAGCAACTGTACAGTTTATACCTCCTCTGACATTTCTTTGCATTAGCAGTCCATGCGACCTAAAACGCTATAAGAGCTTTTACATGTACACATTTCAACTACAATTCAAACTCAACTAAAAAGTAAGTAGCTTACAATTAACAACATATTTCCATTTCTTGTCTAATATGATAGCTAGTAATTGTGACTGTACTAATTTACAACATGTACATAAATGTGTGATGCAGATAAGCATACATAGCTGTGACACAGCTGACACAGTTAAGTGGTCCCTTATAGTCATGCATGAACACGCCACACCATAGCATACAGTGTGAACAATGTTAAACTCTTTCTCTGCATTTACCAGATGTTTTTATCCAAAGCAACTTCCATTCACCAAGGACAGGGGACAGTCTCCCTGGTTGGGGGTCTTGATCAGGAACCCAGTGGTGGTATGCTGAAGGTAGGACTTAAACCCATGACTATCCTACCCACTAGACCACCACCACCCAGTTCACCAGTAGGCTTCCAGTCAGGGAGCAGTGCGTGGGAACAGTACCTTACTCAAGCGTACCTCAGGTGGTGTCACTAGCAGTCCCAGGATTCGAAACCATAACCTTCTGATCACAGGGACAACTCCCCAACCACCAGGCCACCAGCTGCCCCAGAAAACTGCAGTCTTGAACTCTTAGTGTTTTGGTTCAGAAACAGGCACTCTGCCCATTGAGCTACAAGCATCTTGAAGCATAAATAGTGTGAACACCAGCATGTAAAAGCATGAAGCTTTAGGAGTCTCGCCCAAGGGCCGTTTATTTGTGCACCAGTGGCATTCCTGCTTAGACAGGGAATCGCAAATCAAAAAAACGATGTTTTAATGCCGTTAACGGCGAGAGATTGTTATCGCGCGATAAAAAAAATATCGGCGTTGACATTTCAGTGACTTGTCCGGTTCACGCATGTTTCGGTCTCTCTGTGGGAGGGGCGTTAACGCCGTTAATCTCATAGGAATCTTGGCGTTAACGGCGTTAAAAAAATTAATCTATGCCCACCTCTAGTTTTAATTATTGGCTACAATTCCGACAAAGGGTACAAAATCATAATTAATGCTAAAATAATATAATCAGACGCTGATGTAGTCACATTATTCTTGATGCATATTATGCTTTAAAGCAAGTGCGAGAGGTAAAAATCTGTCCCCCTGCCACCCATGCACTTACAGCACTGGGTCCTTTTCAGCCAGCATTACGCTCTGAATCTCAGCTGTGTCATTCTTCATGCATGCACAGTCTCTCTGTGTTCTCTGAACCAATATGGTGTCTATACAGTGGTGTGGTAGAGTGGTAAGCACTCTCTGGACCTGTAATAAGTTAGGAAACTTGCCTGGCCATGTGATAAGTTGTTTGAAAATGCATGAACATAGATTCATACGCACTGGCTATGAAGTTTCGCATTGCCTTTGTTCTGCAGCAGAAATGGGAAGCCACCCAAAAGTCCACCGAGAGCAAAATTGGGACAAAATAATGATGTAACATTAAAAAGCACTGTTGCACTAAATTAGAATGTAAATCGAGACTTCCCAGCGAAAATCCCTTTTAACATGGAACTCAGCTAAAAACCCTAAAAGATTCAATAGCTGAGCAGGCAGGCAAAAAAAAAAAGCTGGAGACATTCGAGTCATAAGCAGATTGTGTAAAATCTGGCGTCATGCTTTGGTTTCAGCCCCACTGGGTCACTGTTAAATAAGACGCCTGGCCGCAGCAACAGCAGTTACATAACAGAGTCTAGCAGGGTAACTCAAACATGGCACAAACAGCCGCCTGATGATTACTCCCAGGAGAAGAACTGAGGTTTGAGAAACTGCCATGACCTTGGTCTTCCCCTTCACATTCGTTCTGCTCTGGCCTGCAGAGAGAACCAAAACTCACACCGCGAACAGACAGACTGAATCAATCAGTCAGAGAGAAAGGTCAAAGGAGGGCAGAAAACTAGAAGGATGGAGCCGGAGAGAGAAAAAGACGATCAAGGCAAGCTTAGAGTGCCTGTAGGCACAGACGTCAATGCTGTAGATCAGTGGTTCCCAACCTTTATTTCATCACAGACCGGTTTAATACCAGAAACTATTTTCACGGCCTGGCCTTTAAGGAATGGCAGATAAATATATGTATACATATTTATACAAATAAATGTATAAATACATTATGTATAAATGCATAAAAATGTATAAATGCATAAAAATGGGGATATTTTAAATATATAATAATGGGGTATGTTTAAAATACACTAATAAACGTAAATCCACAGCTTTATTAACAGCGTTTTCATAACAACGAGCCGACCACATAACACGCGTAACATCCACGTTTTTTTTCTGTGCAGCCCGCGGAGCGGTACCACATGACCCGCGGCCCGGGGTTTGGGGACCACTGCTGTAGAGGGTTCATTTTCTTGTAAATTGAATCATATTGGAAAAAAGTTGTGAACATCAACTTAACACTTTCCCATGAGATCTGAATTTCTTCAGCATCAGAGACTTTCTAAACAAGTGTGACCACAAATTCTTCATGCATTGAACAGAAAAAGGGAAAAAACAAGGTACAGTGACCTCAGTCTGTTGCTAGGCAGTCAGAGAACTTGCAGAATCCGTCATTTCCCAGATACCGGCCCCCCCACCACGTTCTACATGACCCCACTCAGTATGTCTGCAGACTCTGCAGGACTTCTACCCATTATAACTTATCTGCTCTGACAGCTTTGAAGGGGCACTTTGGATCCATACTGTACAAACAGGAAATAAAATTTGAAAGTTTTCATAGTTCCCCTGGACTTTCACAATATATCGTCTGTAATTGTTAGTGATATTAGTCTCTGTAATACTGATATAGCAGAAGCAAATTAGCTCATAAACAATCAGTGTTTTTACCATGATGACCAATCACTACTCCAAGCGAGTGTTACCGAGTGTTTTGATGAATCAAGGTATTCATGTAATCCAAGTCAAATTGTTTTGGCCAGTCTTAAAATCATTGTGGTGAATCCGTGTCTTTAATGTTTAAAGGGCTCACATTTGACATTTTCTCATTATTCCACGATGTTTTGTGGGTTTATTTAACAAAAATGTAATTTATAGTTCATATAATTCATTCTTATTTACCCCTTAGAATTAAACAAGCTGTATTTGCACCTGTCCCTTTAAAACAATATTAAAATATCTGAATAGTGCAGAGCAGCTCATTCAAATGTCCACACAGGACCTTAGCATGAATGGATGGGGAAAAGCTCTTTAACAAGCTGAATAATATATATCTAAATGAGATGCTTTTGTGACATCAGAAAAACGATGATTTGAAAGAGGCTATTTCAAAGAGGCACTGTACAGACCTGGCAACTGTACAGACCTGGCAACTTTCAAGTCTCTCCTCAAAACCCATCTCTTCAAATCTGCTTATGGCCTTTAACAACTGCTATTTCACCCACATGTGTGTTTACCTGGTCCGTTTTCATTTGTTCCTACTATGTAATTCTAAAAACAGTTTTTTGATTATAAGCAAGTGTTTTTAATGTAAATTTTAAACATTTAAATTTTATGTAAAGCGAATCTTTAAAAGCACTGAATTATTATTATTTTATGTTATTATTATTTTTGTAGCTTAGTTTCCACAAACTGACTGTATGGCTGAGGGGGTTAATGTGCATTCTTCATAATTACAGAAAAAAAGATCATATGGGCTCTTTAATATATTGAAAGGCATAGTTATAATACTAATATTCTGTCCTTATTGTGCAACCCTACTTTCCTGATTAAAATGAATGGCAGGTCAATCATCTTAATTCTCCGCCGAAATCAACAGTTTTTCCACAGCAAAGTTTTTTTTTATTATTACACACGCACAAACACACTTGACGGTTTACTGTCACATGGTGCTTGGGAAATCTCACAGCAAACAGGCAAATGGGCTACATTTCAACTTGCAGAGGGTCATGTTAGCTGGGTCAGAGCCACAAAGCTGTGTCAGTTTTTTTGGACTAAAGAAGGTTATGTAACATACATTGCAATGGGCAAAGACATGCAGGCGATAGCAGCCTAGTGGGTAAAACACTAGCTTGTGTACTTGATGACCACCTAGTTGCAGGTTCAAGCCCCCACTTTCAACCACTGTGTCTTTGAGGAAGACACTTAACCCTCAGTTAGGACTGTCCCTGTAACTAATGATGTTGGTTGGTGGTGGTGGTGTTCTAGTGAGTAGGAAACTTGCCTCTGGAACAAGAGGTTATGTGTTTGAATCCTACCTACAGCACCACCACTGGGTTTTTGAGCAAGACCCTTAACCCCAAGTTACTCCAGGGAGACTGTCACCTATAGCTAGGGAATGGAAGTCGCTTTGGAAGAGCGTAATCCAAATGCCCCCTTTACACACTTTCTGTAACAAGAAAAGAATTATCATCAACTTTGTGACAATGACCATTGTTAAAAGCGCTATATAAATAAAATTGAATTGAATTTTAGGAGCAGTGTTAAAAATGTTCATTTTGGCCAGATCACTGAACTCAACCAGGACAGATAAACCAGATACACTTACAAATTTGATTAAAATAAGAGGCAATGCACAGTACTTTATGCTTGAGTGGCAATTGTTCAGTGCATCTCTGAACGAATCAATGCTTTAACAGGTTTTAAAGCCACATTAGTTGCTTTGAAACTCAGCTCAGGGCAGAAAGAAGACATTTTTTCCCAAATGGTACCATAAGATTTTCAATTCCAAAAATGTAATTATGTAAAGCTTTTCAACATGAATGGTCTCATATCATCAAATTATGCAGAGTTACTAAGTCTTCTGGGCTCCAGCATAATCTCAAAAAAGGCAGGCTAGAGAACTGTTGCTAGTATTTTTAATTAATTAAAAATGCTGCCGCAAATCCTTTCATCTGAAAATGCAGTCTCTTGATTAACCAGAGTGCAAAAAAAGGCCCAACATGCTTCAACAGTTCTTTGTATGGAAAGGTTCACAGATATCAGACTCAGAAAACTGTATTCGTCCCGGAGGAAATTGCTTATCCACAGACGATGATCATAATGCCCTCCGACTTGATCGATCTCAATACAGGAGTTTGTTCCACAGCTCTGGTCAGCTGTGCTCTGAACAGTCAGCGTGAAAACCTTGTCAATGCGGACTATTAATGAAGAGAATTCTTCAGAATCTGTGCATCTGAGCCCAACTGGTCACATTAAGACGTCGAGCAGAACGGATGTACAATAATATTGCAGTCATGTCCGTGTGTGTGTGTGTATATGGCTTTTTAACGAGGTCTTAGATACCAATTATTTGATATCCAAGCCTCCAAGCCCCTATTAAGAGAGAAAGAGAGAGAGAGAGAGAGAGAGAGAGAGAGAGAGTGTCAAAACAATGAGAAAAAAAAGACAGAACACACTGAAAGCTGAGAGCAACAAAGAAAGAGAGAGAGCATGCAGGCAATAGAGTGAGAACGAGGAAAAAGGAGAAAGGAGAGAGTGTGAGAGAGAGCGCAAGAGAGAGAGCAAGAGAGAGTTCGAGAGAGACAACAAGCACAGTGGGGTGTGCGCTGGTTCCATCATCCATTTTATCTTGTTTTTTTCCTCCAGAAAAAACATGGCCAGGTCCAAACACTGCAGGGACTGCTGTGCCCGAGACGTGAGTAATGTGTTTTGGTTTCTCACATTATTAAGGTGATCAACCACTGACACTCAGTCCGGTCATTTCACGAAGGCACAACTGAATTGCCGTTCATCCTTCTGCCTGCCATACTGCTTTATTGGGTCTCTCTAATCAGATCAGGCTCTTCCTCATCTTCAAACACTGTCAGTGTTACTGACTAAAACAGAAATATCAAAATTGCAATGAAAATGTATATGGTGTGTAGATCCACAACGTGTGTAATAAATATATATATATATATATATATATATTTTTTTTTTTTTTATTATTACACACGCACAAACACACATATATCTCACATGCACAACATTTGAGACATGTTTTCAAAAGCTTTAAGAATGCATGCAAACACCATTAATGCGTTTCTGTGTACGTCTCCATGGTTGCTTAATCATTCCCAGACCTCTCCTCACATAAGCCTAGGATTATATTGTAGTTCTCATCAAATACCTGGTTTAGCACAATCGATACCTCATTCCATTAAATCAGGAGCTGCTGATGGAGATTCACAAATCTGTGCAAAGGTACTGAGGTGAAATGCAAAACCGAATGCGTGTTCTTGGAGTTGAGTTGAGTTTCATCTTATATTCTACCCTACAAAATAACCATAATGTCACAATTAGTGAAGTGAAAGTGACCATTTGTCATACGTGAACACACCACAGCACACAGTGTGAACAGCACGAAATTCTTCCTC
>JBBPDC010000007.1:20869806-20881619 GCA_037974485.1 Hemigrammopetersius urotaenia | reverse complement strand
GAGTTACGTGAATGCCAGATTAAAGAAATGTGTCTTGAGTCTACTTTTAAACTGGGAAACTGTGTCTGAGCTTCGAACACTGACTGGAAGTCTATTCCACAGTTTGGGAGCTAAATGTGAAAAAGCCCTACCCCCCTTTGTAGTTTTTGAAATTCTGGGAACTACTAGAAGTCCGGAGTTTTGTGATCTTAAGGACCGTGGTGGATTGATCCCCATTGTGGGATTAATAAAGTCAATCTAATCAACCATTTGAACACACCGGCTATATTATAATGCAATAACACACTATAAAAATACCTACACCAGCACTTTTTATCCAGGAGCTCTGTGATACTGGTACTGACTGGTCAGGAATGATTACCAACTTAGTACCGGTTTTATACTCATCCCTAAGTCACACTGATATAAGAATGGCATGTTAGTGTATATTACGACTTGAATGAGTAACAACCCACTGCTTCACTAGGTGAATTTCGGGCTGTTCACAGTGTGTATGACAGAATGCTCACTTTCACTTCACTTTAAATACTGAGTGTGGGAATGTGTGCCCATGCAATCTGTAGAGCATTTAAGAGGACACTGAGATTGGATGAAAAGACCTGGCTTCTCTCCTCCAGTTCACCCCAAAGGTGTTGGATGAGGTTGAGGTCACGGCTCTGTGCAGACCAGTCAAGTTCTTCTTGTCTTTATGGATCTTGCTTTATGCACCGGGACACTGTCATACTGCTATAGAAAAGGTTCTTCCCCAAACTGGGTCCACAAAGTTGGAAGCATGGCCTTGTCTAAAATGTTCATCACTGGAAGTAAGGGGCCCTGAAAACCCTGAAAAACAGGTGTGTCCCAATAGCTTTGTCCATATTATATACACTCAGGCATATATATGTATACATATACTGTATACACACACAACACAGGCAACATACGTAACATCAGCAGTACTGACCTCTCTAAAAGCCTTTAGTTCCTCAAATTCTCTTGTCGTCCAGTGCCTGTCTTTAAAAAAGTTTGTGCTGTTTCTTTTGTAAAATAAATCCCAGTTCTTCTGAGCCTCCAACTCGAGCTTCTGTTGTTTAAAGTTTGACACCAGGACTTTGTCATTCTTCAGTTTCTCTCTTTGGTCTTGCGACATAGTCCGTGTATCTGAGACCGTACTCTGGAGAGGAATCTGAGGAGACCCCACCACTGTCTCCCCCTCACCAGGTTGAGCCATGTCTGAGTAACAGTGGGCTACATCAGGCTCCAACACAGAAATACACACAGAGTTTGAAAATTCAGAGGGTCTTCTGGACTACATAAGAGCACAGGGGACAGCAGCAAGATTTAAAAACTATCCGACCCAATATAGGGCTTAAAAACCCAAACAAAACAAAAGAAAAACAAAAATAAAAGATTCAGAAAGCGTTAACATACATAAAAGTACTCCATCCACTGTAGTATTCTCTTCTTCTACAATGCAGCGGTCAGGACCAGACTAACTCCTCACAGAGACATCTAGTGGCCATGACTGGAAAACCAGCTCCATTTGAGGTTTTTCAAGCGGCAAAACGTTTCTATCACAGCGCAGAAGCTACACTAAATGAACAAAGGTATTGGGACACACCTGTGTTTCAGGGTTTGTGCTAGGCCACTTACTTCTTAATGCTACAACATTCCAAGACATTTTGGACAACGCCATGCTTCCAACTTTGTGGACACTTTGGGGAAAGAATCTTTTCTATTGCAGCATGACTGTGCCCCAGTGCACAAAGCAAGCTCCGTAAAGACATGGCTGGATGAGTTTGGTGTGGAAGAACTTGATGCAGGTAGCCCTGACCTCAACCCCATCCAACACCTTTAGGATGAACTGGAACAGAGACTGTGAGCCAGACCTTCTCTTCCAACATCAGTGTCTGACCTCATAAGTACTCTGCAGAATTAATCATCAGCAGCTGTGTGCACATACAAAGTGAGATAAGGCAATGTTTCTCCATGGACCACGGTGCAACATATAGCAACATACAACATTCAACAGAGAGCAAGTAACAACAAACAGAGGACAACAGACAGACAATAAACACAACTTAAAAAGCAGCTTCCCATGCTGCAGTCAACTATGACCTCAAACCACTCTCCCAGCATGTGGGGTCAAAATCTCCTCCCCCAGAGAGGTTCATCCCAGCTCCAATTGTTAATTAAGGCCCTAATAGTGGAGAATTATATTTTTATTTTAGGTGTAATTTACTTTAATATATATAGCGAATTAGTGGGCAGTCAGGAACACAGTGCCTGTGGATCAGTGTGTGGGGACATTATCTTGCTCAAGTGTATCACAGTCCTGGGATTCAAACCCACAACACTCTGGTTACAGGGGCAACACCCTAACCAGTAGGCCACATTACATTACATTAAAATTCCCTGGATGTCCTTTATTCTGTGGATTCTGTGGATGCCCTTTATATGTAGTTTTGAGAAAAGTAAAATATATGTGGATACTGACATTTTTTACTTCATTTAAAGATTAGATACCTCAGATTCTAATCTTACAGAGGCAGTGAATAATTATATCAGTTAAATATAAATATAAATATAGCAGAAAAATGATATGTTTATATGATCTGTGGATGTGTCCGTTTTGTCACCTAGTATATATATTGACAGAATCCAGCTGAGCATCTGGAGCATGTTTTGATGGATAATGTGTTTTAAATAATGTTTTTCTAGCGTCAAAATAACTAACAGAACATCACAGAAGTGTATCCATGTTTCCATATGGACATAGTAATCAACAAACAGCAGGACTGCAGCACAGTTCTCAAAATCTGATTATGTGCCACCTGCACATCTTAACACAAATCACCACTGTTCTCCTCACTCAAACAGCCAATGTGGGAAGAAGCCAGTTTGTGAGACTCTCATCACTCGTGGTCAGTGTGCAGTGAAGCATGTGCAACATCTTCATTCCCAGGATGAAGCGGAGACACCCTGATGTTTAGACTCCAAATGAGAAAAAATACTGCTCATAGCAGTATTTAAAATCAGTAGATCTTTTCTGGCCTCTGATTATATTAATGAATATATTGTATTAAGCACCATTCCACACAATTTTCAAAAGACATGCAGCTTTCTTTCTCCTGTTCTTCCATTAATATGTAATGACTTTATTTGGCTCTAAAACACCTTCTGATATTTCGTGATTCAACTCTCCCTCCCTCCCACCCTCCTAAACTGTACTTAAGCTTAATCATACGTGGATCTAGACGGGGGCCAGCGTGGGCCAGGACCCTTGTAGAATTGCTCCTGGCCCCAGTTATGGCTCTGGACTGAACAGCCAATGATTTAAATATTAATTTCTTATGTGCTGACTCGAAGAACGGAACTAATGCTATGTGACTGCTTAAAAAGCACGACACACACATACAGCACGAATACTTCATGGGATTTTGAGACCACTCACAGTAAGTGAATTTCTTTTTTCTTTTCTTACTACAGTGAGATGATGATAGTGTGATTAAAAAGATAGTGTGATTTCATGGAAATAAATGAAAAGCTAAATATAAAATAAAATATTTAAAAAAAATATTGCCCTGTTTTGTCTTAAATGAGTGAAAGTGAAGTGAAAGTGAAAGTGAAGTGAAAGTAAAAGTGAAAGTGAAATGACTGATATAACACTGTGGCCAATCACCACCTTTGAAATAATTTTTCACATGGTTCTTGAGTGTGAGACTTAAGCGTCATACATAACAAAACGTGTAACATATTATTTAATAGTATTTATTAATAATATTTATTTTATATTTAATTATTTGTCTACGAGTGCACAGAAGGAAGGGCATTAGCTTGTTAGCTTGACCGCTTGCTAGCAATCCCCACCACCACTGGGCACTGGAAGCTCGTTAGCTACTTTTTGCCTATTACTCCCATAGCCATTTGCTAACTCCTGTGTGAAATGGATCCAGTCAACATTTTTTTGGGAGATGAGGTTGAATTCATTCAAAAGGCGAGAAAAAGGTTAGATATCTTTTCCTGGGATTTAGAAATATTCTTAATTATGTACTGTTGAGATAAACACGTACAATAAAATACTTTTTATATCTTGTAGTGAGAACACTATGAGAAGATTGAAGGAAGAGCAGGAGAGAGAAGAGGCAGCACAAGCAGAACATGGAGGTGAAGTACTTAGGGCAAGAAAATCAAGCTGCCCAGGGTGCACGGCGAGGTACTGAGTTTGTTTCACCAAAAATATTGACAAGGAGCCGCCACTGCCCCACACACAAGGCCAGAACACCCAACCCTGGGGGTGTGAGTGGGTTATACTCTGGGGTTCTGCACACACAAATCCCACAAAATACACTATTTGTACACAATTATTGGGATACCTTACTATTACACCAACAACTTTAATAGCTTTCACTGTTTTTGGAGTTTCTGTGTGAATTTGTGCCCATTCATTCTGTAGAGCATTTATGAGCTCAGACACTGATGTTGGACGAGAAGGTCTGGGTCCCAATCTCCGTTCCAGTTGAGGTCAGGGCTCTGTGCGGACCAGTCAGGTTCTTCCACACCGAATTCATCCGTGTCTTTATGGAGCTCGCTTTCTGCACTGAGGTACAGTCATGCTGGAATAGAAAAGGTTCTTCCCCAAACTGTGTCCACAAAGTTGGAAGTGTGGTGTTGTCCAAAATGTCTTGTTATGCTGAAGCATTAAGGTTGCCCTTCACTGGAAGTAAGGGGCTTAGCCCAAACCCTGAACAACAGGTCCCAATACTTTTGTCTGTATAGTGTATCACTTTGGAGACTACTTTAAACGCATTCAGTGAAGGGATCACATTACATAACGAACAAATGTTTGGTGTGAAATGTACTTGAATCACAGCGACGATGACAATTCACTGTCCATTGAATTTACTTTGCACTGGGAATGGAGCATGTTATTTACTCCTTGTGACTGCGACTGAATGCACCAGTGGTCCATAAAATCTTTTTTATATACCCATTGTAGGCACAGCTAAAGCTTCTCACTCCCTTTCTCTCTTCATGCATTTTTCTCTTTCAGTCTCTCTCTTTTTCTCTCCATTTTATTTATTACAAGACAAGTTTTGAATGTGAGCTGATTTTCAATGCCATTACTCCAGTAAGGATTTCTGTCATTGACAAACTGACAAAGCAAGTCGTGATAAACCGGAAGAAGAGCCTCCCACAGTGTACATAAGGCTGTCAATCTGTGGTGTGGTCACAGAAGTGCTGTGACCACCAGAGGGTAGTGTAGGCCTATTATTATACCAATCCTATAATCAAAGTCACAATAGACTCTTTGTGGGACTGAGGTCAGTCAGGGTCATTAAATCACAGATAAATCACAATATGTTCTGATAATGTACCACATGTAGTGAGCTCATGCAGTTCAGCTTTCAATAAAAAAAATCTATATCCATTCATGCTGGTGTGTTAGCAATCAGCCAGATTTGACAAGTGGAAGTACTAAATTGAGACCACAGTTACAGTTTTCACCAGTTTCATTTACTTGACAAATGCAGAACAACTGATCCAGTGTGATCTTGTCTCCCGTTATAATGAACTATTTTTTTTATCTAAGTCCTCATCTAAGTACTCATCATGCACTCCAGAAAACAACAGGCCATCATAAGTCCTTTCTTTCATCCCCTAATTGTGAAAGTGCCTTCTTAGAATGTTAAGGAGTCTAACTGCATGGGCAGCTTTCTACATGAACAAAGTTCTGTCTTTCCTATAAACGTGAAGGTGGTGTGCAGGTCTAACACCCAATCATGATTCCAGGCTATCCTTGGCTCTCCCACCTGTGTAGACAGTCTAGGGGTGAAGTCCGCTGGCTGTGAGAACGATTGGCAACATCTGCATCACCATTTGTACCTGCAATCAAGGCGGCGGAAGACAACCGAAACGCAATTATGAGCATATGTGAGCAATCATGAATTCCAGATGAAAACAGATTCTAATATGAAACAGTTTGGAGATCTAATTGAGTCTCTGCTGTGCTACCAAGATGTGTGGGTGTGGTGGACAATACCAATGCCAAGCCTCAGAAAGACGGGCATAAAGCCCCCAGCACTGGGCCATGGAGCAGAGGATCAGTGTTCGTTAGAGAGCTGGAACTCCATACAGTACTTTGGGATAAGTTGGATTAGGATTTGGGATTCTGATCATCAGTACCAGAATGCACTAATGCTTGTGACTGAATAACCTCAAATTCTCACAGCAACGTCGCAACATCTGGTGTAAAGCCTTCAGAGAAGAGAAGACTCCGTTCTCATTAATACCCATGATTTCAGCAGAAGTTTTGAGTGAACACAGCTACTGACAAAAGCAATGGAAAGTGCATGTAGACGCTGTGTTAACGTAATGTGTTTTTTTCACATGAAAATGATGCACACATCTGAATCAGCTAAAGAAAGTATCACTATACTGTAGGTGCATATTGTCACATGCTGGCTTGGTTCGCTCAGGAAGGAGGCGCACTTGCAGACTTCCATAGTTTTGCTTTTCCTTTATTTCTGTAAAATACAAAGTAAACGGCACAGTGGCCAGAAAACACAAAACAAAGCAGAACCAGCACAAACACAAAACCAGCATAAGGTGAGGGTGAACTTAACTGTGAAACAGCAGAACATAAATTCAAGCATTCATCAAGGGCACTGGCCATCCTGTATTAACTAAAAAACTGAACAGGTGAGAAAATAAAGAGACAATAATCCCAGTATTTCAACATGAAAGTCCATTTTATACTTAAACAGGGGATGTTATAAACCAACCCGACAGATGGTGCTAGATTTGTTATAATCCTGGACAGAGGTGTGTAATGACTGGAAAATACTTTTCCACTGTTATTTTGCATGATATGAACTTTGCTGAAGTATTGTTGAATACTGAACACTTCAAAAGTATTGAGTACTTTTGCTCAATTACATTCCCAATAGGAGGAAAAACTATTTCATTTACACCTTCAAAGTACTTGTTACAAATCTCAAAGACCAGAATTTTCTCTCTTTTTCCTGCCAATTAGTTTAGTGCTTTGAACTTTTTCTTTTGGTTAAAACATCGTCAGATTCATATCTGGGAAATAAACCTGCCCTCAACTGATTGGTCTTTGTGTGAGGACTGCAGATTAGTCACCGCACCACACCACCAAACAAACAACAATTTTAAGATATTTATAAAAACAGGTCCTTAAATACAGACTTTCAGTAGATTTTTTTCAGCCCTTCTCATTACTAAAATTGCCTTTTCTGACCAGGAGATCATTGCTTCTGACTTTGAGTCGAGATATAGATCATATCATCCAGTCACTTTGTCCTTTGTCATCTTGATTTGTGTGTAATTGCATCACCTCCACTGACAGCTCCACAATTCAATTACATTTACGGCATTTATCAGACGCTTTTATCCAAAGTGACTTCTATTCCCTACCTATAGGGCACAGTCTCCCTGGAGCAACTTGGGGTTAAGGGTCTTGCTCAGGGACCCAGTGATGGTTTGCTGAAGGCAGGATTCAAACCCATGACCTCTTGGTCTGGAGGCAAGTATCCTACCCACTGAGCTACCTTCACCCACAATTAGTTTTTCTCTCTGTGGAAGGTGAGGTGATATATATTTTTGCGACAGATGTCGCAAGTTACTGCACAGCTCTTGATAACTGCAATTTTCCCCCAATAACTTTAATCAGCAGACAACAAAAGAGAAGAAAATGCTGTTCTACAATCATTTTGCCGTTCACACAAGGGAGTAAGTTGGAGTTATAAGTTGTCTTTTCTTACAGGAAGGCATTAATAGGCAGTTGCACCGATTTTTCCACATTTGTACACTTGTTGAGAAGTAAACAAAGTTATCCAGAGTGATTTGATGTGAAGTCGTTCATTGAAGAGAAATTTACTAGCTCTGCTATGGATGTTTGCTTCCTATGAAACCCGCACAATCAATACTGACTCTAAATTTATCTCGAACTGAGTATTTCGCATCAAAACACTCCGAACAACATTTGTTACATCTTAACTGCTTGATTATGCAGACATTTTGAAAAATCGGTGGAATGCTCCTTTAATGCCACATGCACATTCAAGCGGTGTCCTAAATTGCCAACAATAACTGCACCACCAGCAGTGCTAATACTCATTTGATGGTTCCATGCTTCAGCTTTTAGCTCTGACCCTTAAGTTCCTCGTCTTTGTTTCCTTAGCAACACACACCTTTGATAGCCTTTTATCAAAAGGCAATCGAGTTTGTCAGGAAAAAGGGAAGCAATTTTCTTTCAGTCCAGACATTGTAGACAGACATCAGTGGATGGCAGTGGCTGAAGCAGAAAATATTTGCCGTAATAAAGCCGTGCCCCACTCTGAAACCCTTGCACCTCACTTGATTCTCTCTTTCACACTTACCCTTTTATTGCTCTCTCCTTCTTCTGCCCTATCTCACCATCATTCCGTGGATTTGGGCAATGAATGCAATTCTCTCTGGCCTACGTTTGCAGCAGAAGCCAAGAGCATCTCTCCTGCATTTGTTCATTCATGTAAGTCCTACTGATGTGTGTGGGCTTTTTTTTTTTGGGTGGTAATGATCATTAAACACTCTTGCGCCCACAATGCATTGACATTGGTTTACATTGAAATGCATTGAGGTATGCTCAGCGGGACAAGCGCTCATATTGGCGCTCATACTCTCGGCGTTCAGCTAGATTAATGTTTCTCCCGCTGCTGGAAACAAATGTGAAGCTCATAGCATACCAAAACACTGTTACCATTAGTGTGCAGTCCACGTGGCCCCCACCACTCCCTCTCTTTTTCTGTCTGTCTCTCTCAAACAGGCTCTCCTTCGCTTTCTGCCCTCCCTCTCTGCCTCTCGCTCTGTCTCTTTCCCATTCCTTCTATCCTCTCTCCCTGCCTGTGTCTCCTCTGGCTCAGTGGTGTGTTTCTAAGAGATAAGACCCTTGCTCATTTCACACATGAGCAGAATGGGAAAGGGAGGGTGGCGCTAGTCGTTGGGGGGTTAGAGTGGTGGTGGTGGGGATGGGAGGTGGTTAGAGGACTGTGATGGCAGCAGTAAAACCTCGCCCAGTACTGCTATCCTCTCTTTTTTCCCCCTCACCTTCTGGGTACAGAGAATGATTGGTCCCTGTTGCAGGTGGGCGTTTCCTCTGAACTCAACTGTTCCGACGATCCGTAGAGAAAAACTAATTCCGCAGCACATAAATGGCCAAATCTCCAGCTACGCTTACCATATGTCAGTTGAAATGGCGACGTCTTCATCTGGTACAGTACACAAACACGAGACGTTTTGTATCTTCATAATGGCAATGTTAGCGGAGAAAGGAAAATAAACTTTAAAGAGCCCATAACCTACATTTCAATTGCATTTTATTCTATTCCCTGAGGCCCACACGTGATGTTTGTCTAGAGGAGCAAAGACCATAGGTGAGTTAACTCTCCTTCCCAGTTACTGATTATTTTTCTGTTCGGTTAACCTTCTTTCCTTCAGGTTAGGATCCTTCTGGAGCAGTGGACAGAATCAGGCAAGTGTTTTATGACACTTCACAGATCTTATTCAGTAGATGTTCATACAATAAGCACCTTTCCTCTTGGGCATTCCTCAAGGTCTCTTTCTGCCTAGCACATCTGGAGCCCACTACAATTAAGGCACAGGCACACAGGATGAGGTCACTGCAATCTACATAGAAGTGAGCAATAGTTTTGCAACATTGCAGTCCCCATCCCTTAAGGGGAGAGTGAGCATGAGAAATACAAATTGTAGGAAAGGGCTTTTCCCCCAAAAGAAACTTCACAAACAAAAACAACAAACAAAAATAATCCCCTTCTTAGCCAACTCTGCAACTGTCAGCCAAGACAAAACAAAAAGACTAAGCTGACTAAGTCTTCCCTCCACCAATATGTTTCCTACAAGATAACTAATAAATCACAAGTTCACCCAGGACAGTCCACAGTCCACCAGACAGAGGCCTGCACCACGCCGGAACACTGAGCTGGTCTACTTGGCCCTCTCCATCCTCTTACTCCCCACCTTTGGTCTGGTGCGGCATGCGACTCCCTTGCAGAAGTGTGCTATGAAGGAGCACATAATCACTCTCAGACTCAACTCAACCCCCAAGGATAATACTGCATCACCCAGCCAGTCACTGCCTTTCCTTTCTGTGAGCTACAGTGAGCTACAAGTCCATTTGCCATGACATTCACCCAGTATGAATAGAATAAATAAATAACCAAAACAGAGATCTGAGATTTAAATAAAACAGTGCCAATATTTCATTTAGCACAGTTTATGCTTTCTAGACAGATGTGCTTTAGCACTGTGGTACCTAATTTCATTTGAAGCCTTGAGAGAAGATCATTGTGAAGTGCAGGTTGCCCCACAGGCCGCTGGCCCTGTCAAAATCACATGACTAATCATGCATATACAAGCTAATGATTTTTTTCCCTTGCTTAAGAGGAACTTTTGAAGTCGCTTTGTCTCCTTTACACTCCGTGTACCAGGCATAGCAGAGGCGGAAAGTAACTCGATTTGCGCAGCATGCATGGAAGGATTTAAACATCTCTAAAAGAGTTGCTGAGACTTAGATTTTGGATCAGGAGATAGGACCTTCAATACAAGGCTTGAACTCTGGGGAAAGCGAGAGATCTACCATGCTGAAATCTAAAGCTAAGGGAACTGGCACTAATGTAGCTCAATGTTAGAGGACACTGGACTGACTTTTCAAACACAGTGTGAATTGTTTGTTGAGGACAGAAAATATGACATCTGAAAACAGGTCACTGCGACACACTCTAATTTTCAATCACTTTGAGGGCTGACGTTGAAGTTATTAACGTCCGGTCATCTCTGTGAGGGCAGTAATTGTGTGTAAACACACTCTGTTTACCAGGAAGCTCTTGAGTTGAGGCATGGGGGCCAGGGGTGTGTTTTTACAGGATGTAAATCTGTTCCCTGTTTAACTGGTCTCCAGTGTTACATCAACAGAGATCAGGGCGATACACCAGTGGCACATCATTGGACTGAGCATGAAAAAGCATCGCTGCCACTCTCTCAGTGGAGCACTGACAGGTTGCAGTGGCTGTGCCATAAACATCAGCCTATACCCAGACATCTCCCAGATCAACAGGAGCCCAGTGACAAATCAGCAAAGCAAGATATTAAGATATCACAACTGGCATCAAAACATTTGAAGATTCTAAATGCCAAACAGCGATGGAATGGTACGGCAAAAAACACATTTTCCTCTCACCTTCAAAATGAAGAAAACATGTTTATAGACCAGCTGTACATTTTTTGGACCTGCCTTTTCTCTGCTTTTGAGTGTTTTCTCGGTTATTTTAAGAGACCGCAATGCAAAGAAACGTGCAGAAACAAAGGCAAGCTCATGAAACTCATGGGCACATGAGTGATGACTGCAAACATGAAAAGCCGAATCATGTGCCAGATTTAGTGCTCCCACTCTGCTGTGCCCAAGAGCAAATTAGTGGATTCTCGGCCTGTTCTTTTCTTCACTGCTTCCGTTGGCCAAAGGAGCTGGAGCACATTTATTAATTCAAATTTTAATTGAATTTTTCTCACAATTTCCTTGCTTAGTTAATCCTCGTGCTGTCCTCAAGGTGGATGATTGGCGTGTAATTACTGTCTTTTGGCGCAGACAAGACCCAATATGTGCTTTTTCTGTGTGCGCTCTCTCCGTCTCTTTCTCTCTCTGCCTCCTCCCTTACCCATTGTCATTCTAATTTTTTTTAACATCTATCTATCTATCTATCTATCTATCTATCTATCTATCTATCTATCTATCTATCTATCTATCTATCTATCTA
>JBBPDC010000007.1:20849890-20869426 GCA_037974485.1 Hemigrammopetersius urotaenia | reverse complement strand
CTATCTATCTATCTATCTATCTATCTATCTATCTATCTATCTATCTATCTATCTATCTATCTATCTATCTATCTAGCATTCATTTTTCCCTTCTTTTCTCTCACTCCTTACTCAAACACTTTATCTCATTCTTTCTCTTGTCCAATTTAATTTCATTCTATTAGCCAAACTGTGTTCCACATTGCAAAAGTTGCGGGAGTTTCCTCTTTATGTGACAGGAAAGGAGCTTTGTGTCTTAATCATTATTTTTCCTGCAGACTTATCAAGCTGAGCATCGGCCTGTGGTGCAGGAGAGCTGAACTCTTCCATTCTTTGAGGACACATGTTAATAAAACAAGCGGCGGATAATAGTAATTACCACTCGGCAGCTGCTGCTCTCCAATGGGGGGACAGTCAGAGAGAGGGTCTGTCTGTGGTTAGACCGCCATGTCAGAGGGATTAATTTTGCCTTTAATTAGAGTACACACTCAGTGATACTGCTTCCGTTCTTGCCCATCAAGCCCTGCCACGCGGCTGCCTTGGCATCCTCATCAGAAAACCCTCCCTCTCCCCTCACTTGCTGGATTGCTACTGTATTAGCATAAGTAATTACAAATTCCTGTGTGCCTGCATGGGCTTCTAATTTAAAATAAACGCGCCGATCTCTTTGATTCACTTTTAGGTTGGAGCAGCCTGTCTTGTACAATTAAGATAACAGGGGTTTGTGAAGGGTGGTGGTGGTGGGGTAATTGGACCCCCCCTCCACCCGCCCCTTTTACTGTTATCTCCCTCGTTCTCTCGCTTTGTTTCTAACTCTCCAGAGCTTTCAGAAGACTCGAGCCGCAGTGTTCTTCCGTTGCATATTGAAGTCTGCGGGGCAGTCGCAGGCTGCAAGATGAATGGGTTTTGGAACTCTGTGCTCGTGTAATTCCATTGATTTAACTTCAGAGGAAATCTGTGCGAAACACAGGAATCTGTATCCACTTGACAAATAACGCTTGCCTCGAATAAGAAACAGAGCGAAATATAAGGCCGTCTGAAAAGGTTGTGGCAAAGAGCCTCTGCAGCCTCTGGCACGAATATCCAAACACCGCTCCATGCTGTAAAACCCAATGCATTCAGGCACTATGTACTACAACACAATTTAGCTTCACTGGACCAGGTGTGACTTCGCTGCTTTCCCCTTTAGCGATTCCAGATAAAACTGAAGGTAAAAAAAAGGAAACAAATGTAAAATCATCCTTTTTTGGGGTGTTTCTTTCATCTTTTAATAAATTAAAAGTCAATAATGTATGTACATACTTATTAGTTTGAAAAATGGGTGTCCAAAGACAAGACAAGGTTACCAGGGAGGGTTGTATGAGTGCGACAGGACAGTAGTAATACACATTTTTGAGGATTTTAACTAGTCTATGGGATAATAACATTAGTAAATGTCATGTCAAGTAGTGCTTTATTGTCATCCAGGACTGTAGGTGCAACATACAACACAACACAACAGCAGCACACTCAGATAGAACAACAGTTGGGGGTTAAAAATATTTTTTTTTATACATACATCGCTGAATATTCAAATACCTAAAAAATAAAATCTAAAGTACTAAGGGTGACACAACAGGGAGACTATACCAATACAGTATTGTATACAGAATTACCAATAATATTGCTATTTATGCAAATACTGCCTATATTGCCTATATATTCCATTTTAAAAGTGTATATGATAGTATTTCTATAAAAATATTGTTCTCTGCCTGTGTTCATGCCTTCTTAAGTAGAGTGGAAGATGTGCCTCATCAAGGAATGTTTATTCTAAATGATCCTACACAGTACCCCAAAATAGGAATAAAAGACAGTTCCATGTTGTTTTAAAGTAAGTTTAAACTAAGTATAAACTTAAGCTAAGTTTATCATGCTAGTAAAGACTCGACGAGTAAAAGGTTCTTGATTTGGGTCCTTGATTTCATTGCTCCAGAAAAGAACACTTTTGACAGACACACCATATGGACAAAAATATTGGGACACCTCTTCATTTTTGAATTCTGGTGGCCCCTTACTTAATGCTTCAGTATACCAAAACATTTATGCAAATGTATAAAAAGTTTGGACGCCGTTTGGGGAAGAACCTTTTCTATTCCAGCATGACTGTGTCCCAGTACACAAAGCAAACTCCATAAAGACATGGTTGAATGAGTTTGTTGTGGAAGAACTTGATTAGCCCCCACAGCGCCCTGACCTCAACCCCATCCAACACCTTTGGGATAAACTGGAATGGAAATTGCGAGCCAAGCCTTCTCATCTGTAATTGCTGCTCAGTGCATTTATTTTAAAATCGACGAAAGTCTTCCAAGAAGTGTGGAAGCTGTTCTAGCTGCAAAGGGAGAAACAACTCCATATTAAAGTCTGTGTATTTGAATGCAGTATCATTAAAGTCCCTGTTGGTGGAATGGTCAAGTGCCCCAATACTTTTGTCCATATAGTGTATGTCTTTAAAGAAACAACATGGAGGAGTGGCTCTTTGTTTCAGGCCTGAACATAATGAGGGCAGTATTTAAAAAAACAACGCAAAGACAGCTCTGTGCGCAGCAGGGCAGATAAATATGTAGTGAGTAAAGCCCAGGGATTGTGTTCCATCTCTCCATGTGAGTAAACACACTTCAGTCCATTAGTGTAATAAGCAGCAGTTAAGTCCCAGTTAATGAGTAAATTAGCTATGAACTGGCAGACAAACTAAACTGTCAGTTAACAGTGTACTGTGTTACTAATAGCTAATTACTTCATCTGTTACTAAGTAATAGGTAATCAACAGCTAATATAGAAATAATTATACACCAGCGACACAGTATAATCTTTTATTTGCAACCATTAATGTAAAATGTTACCAAACCACCTTCACATCATAGAAATACATTTACATCTGGAACCTAAGAACCTTCGTAACATAAAGCATCAAAAAAGCTAATTCTCATGAATCTCTTTTTAAAAAACATGTTTTTTTTCAGGAAACCAAAGTGGTTCAAAAGTCAGAAGCCCCTGTGGACCCTTTTAAACAGTAACAGTTGTGATGCAAAGGAAATATGTCCAGCTGTTACAATTGTTTTCCGCCCTATAAAGCCTCCCTAATTAGTTACACAGTTTGTTTTTGCTTAATAGGGCCTACAAGCTGCAGAATCGTCTCATGTGCTTTGCTGCACTCTTTGGGCAACCTTATTATTAACAAAATAATTTGGTGTGCCCACTTCATTTCAGATGGAAATCTCTTCGCCATGAATGATTTCCTTTTCTTCCTCTCAGCATTGCATCGGTTTAAGATTGAACAAACCTGCAGTTTCCCTTTCATGCCATACCAAGCATTTGGGGTGTTCTTTAAGGGACATTTTAAAGGAGATTTTTTTTAAAAAAAGGATTTAAGATAAAGTGAGAGTGAGTGAGTGTGAGAGAGAGAGAGAGAGAGAGAGAGAGGGGTTAAAGAGGAACAATTTTAAAGAGGCCCAAGGGTAGATGTTGTTCAACACCTAGTAAGAGGATAGTCCTACGCTCTTGGCGTTTTCTGCAGCTTCTTATTTTGCATGAATTAGGTTGTCAAGGCCTGGAGGAGGTGAGACGATTCTGTTCATCATTCAGAGATTATTTCCAGCGCTCCCTGAAAGCCACTGGCAGGCCTGTTTGAAAGAAATGCTTATTAAACCTGCACCAGGGGGAGGAGCAGGAAAGCAGGAGGAGACTCTTCTTTGAATGGCTCTTCTGACAACATAATTTGCATTCTGTAATTAACTGTCTCTCTCGCCTCCCCATCCCCCCCAGTTTTTTTCCTTTTTTCCCTTTTTTTCCCTGCTGCCACTCGCACCCGAACCCTCAGTTTTCTACGTTTTCTTTTTTTTTTCTGCAGGGGTTAGTGCCTGACAATTCCAAGCCTGTGAATTAGGCCTGTGTTGCCTCGGTAACAACTCTTTATCACAGACCAACACACTGAGGCAGGAGAAAAGCTGACGTCTGAGGGGGAAGGATTTTGTGTAGGTGTATGTTGGTGTATGTGTGTGTGTGTGTGTGTGTGTGTGTGTGTGTGTGCATGGCTGCTTAACTTACTTTGAAAGTGCTGGAGCACATTCTTACAGGAAAGAATGGTAAAAATAGGATCTCCTCCTAATATTTCAAGCCTATTCAAATGTTTTGATATTTTCATATTAAATTTAGTTAATATTAAATATTGTACATAGTTTTATTTACATTTATTGCATGTTGCTGACACTTTTATCCAAAGCAACTTCCATTCACTAACTACAGGGGACAGTCTCCCTGGAGCTGATGAAGGTGGGATTCGAACACATGACCTTGTGGTCTTGAGGCAAGTATCCTACCCACTGTAAGTACGGTACGGAATTAGAAGTGATGTCACAGTCAGATGCTCCCAGACAGCCCTCTTCAGATTAGAGCTCCAGGCCCATAGGGCAGAGATCTAGATCACCTGAGCACTAGGCTTTCTGGTACTATATATAGACCTGCAGGACCATCTTCTGGTGCAAAGTATACAAGCCCTACCTAGTTACAGAGTGTATTTCTCTGTGTCTCTGTGTTCTTTGACCCGTTTTTGGATTACCCCTTTTGCCTTGTGGATTTTCTGGTTTTTGGACTCTTTTCTACGTTGTTGGATTTTTGCCTTTTGCCTTGCCGGACGTTGTATTTAATGAAACGTTCTATTTTTTATATTCTGCATTTGGGTCCAAATCTGTAATCGTTACACCCACTAGACCATCACCACCGAATACATCATAGTAAAATAGGATATAATATAATATCCTAGTTTTATAGCCTTTTTTTAAGTTACACAATAGCTGAGAATAGGTCTAGAAGACAATTTAACAGTGCAAAAGTGTGGAACAGAAATCATAAGTTGGTCATATTTATGCAATATCATGATACAGAACATTTTCATCATACACAATGTTTCACAATGTTGACATGTAAAAAAACAGCCATAAACAAATTCTCTTACACAAACATATACATGATACATTATTGCCTCTTCATTCCAGAGGAAGCAGCCCACACTCCTGTACGTTGGATATGATAAGTCATTGTGGCTGTTGTAGTAACAGTAAATGATGCTTGCAGATGCTCTGATTTATCTTCTGTTGCCCCTGTGGAGTGTTTTAACCACCACAGAACACCTGCTGCTGGGTATTTTTGGCCTAATAGCTAATACTTATGGACAGTGCTATGTTCAGTGGAGGCAGTGACGCAGTTGCTGGAGTAAATCAAAGACCGTTTGTTGGAAGTGAACATGAAAGCAGAATAAAGAAAGTCACAGTTCATTCTGGCTCGAGTTTACAGATTCTACAACCAGCTATAAGCCTGGCTCTACAGGTCGACTGCACAGCCAAATACTTGTTTAGCCCTCAGTCCGAAGAGTACGAAGAGCCAGGTATGTCAGAGTCCCACCTTAGGCCTGAAAAAGAGAGAGAGAGACAGAGAGTGAGAGAGATTAAGAGAGAGAGAGAGAATAAGAGAGAGACAGCGAGAGAGAGAAAGAAGAGAGAGACAGAGAAAGAGAGAATAAGGAGAGACAGAGAGAGATAAGGAGAGAGAGAATAAGAGAGCGACAGAGAGAGAGAGAGAGAGAGAGAGAGAGAATGAATAAGAGAGAAAGAGAGAATAAGAGGGAGAGAGACAGAGAGAGAGAATAAGAGAGAGACAGAGGGAGAGAGAGAGAGAGAGAGAGAGAGAGGTGAAACTGTTTTGGAAACTAAAACTAAACCGTAAAACTAAAATGACTGGCAGCTTTGTATTTTTCTCCCTGGTCAGTGTTAGGAATAAGGGTTCTTAGCCGGCCAGGGATCAAGTACTAGGTATATTAAATCCAGTTGTCTGTTCACCCTCGTGCAATCCTTAGGTTTGTGTTTGTTCAGATTCCTCATTTGTTTTGTCCATTGTGCCCCTTTGGAAGTCTGCGTCTGCGTCTCCTCCTTCCTGAATGAGCAAAGCCAGGTTGCGACAACTGTGAAAGAAAAGCCTGTGAAAGAAAACTCTGAATATGTACACTTGTACTTCATTGCAGCTGAACTTCATTTACGGTTCTGAAAATAATACCCATGGTTCTGTGTTTGTTTTGTAATCTTACTCAGTGTTATACATTACCAGTCCTGGTTTTTTGAAAATGCGTCCCCCACTATGCCTGATAATGTTACATAGTTGGAGATGATTAGAAGATCTTGGGAAAACATTGTTTATGTTGTGATGATATCAGTAAAGGTGTCACGGTCTGGTCAGTGGCCGGTTAGGGCCACTGCTTTTTTGTTGTTGTTCTGTTTTTTTTCTGTTCTTGTTTGTGGGCTTTTATTTTGAAATGTTCTGAGTTTTGCTTCGGTCACGTGTCCTCTGTGTGTCGTATGCCTTCTGTTTTGTCACGTGTCTCTTAAGTTCCAGCTGTTTCATGTTTCCCCCTAATTTAGTTAGGTATTTATGCCTGTTTCTGTTAGTTAGCCCTCATGTGTCCATCGCCTCACTTTCCCTGCCTGTATCCCTTGTTTGAAACCTGTTTTTGCTTCTGGTGGCCCGCGTGCCCATTTGTTTTCCTTTTGTTTTCATTTAATAAAGTCACGAACATGGAATCCTGGCTATCTGTCCGTTCCTGCGGTCCCCGAGGTAAATCAGAGTCTTGGGCTCGCGCCCTCGACTCTGACAAAAGGTGCCGGGAAAACAAACATGGTCATGGCAAAATGGAGTAAATAAATGATGGTCATGAAGCTTTAGAGAGTCCATCAAAATGAGTGTTATAAGTTTTAAAGTAAAATATAAGAAAAACAGGGATGTGAAAATATGAGAAAAACATGCACACCAGGTCACGTGCAGTCAAAGGGCACCGGAAATGACTGCACGTCAGGTATATAAGCAGGAAACAGGTATACATTCCTCGCACAGACATTGAAGTGACACACTTCTATGCTACGTGTTCCCTACCCAATACAATTATTTCTTGGACATGTGATTGAAATTGTGATTCAATTTCAATAAATCAAGTAAAGTACTAATCTTTCAAAAATATTTCTTAAGAATAGTAATGAAGTATACTTGTTAATGTATTTTGTATCCATGCTTTCAAGTTACCCTGTATAATTTTGCTAAGGTAAGTAGTTTCAACATGGGTAAATGTATTCGCTGGTGTTTGTTACAGAAGCTGCACTACTATAATTAAACTATTAGGGAATCCTGTGACACACTGCTATGCAAATGAACACTAATTATATTTGTATATATTATATACTTGTTAAACGTTTTGTGTACTCGGGCACAGTATTGTATATCCACTGGTGCTGAATTGTTGTTTAACTCAGAGGTGACACTAAGGTTTTACTCAGGTTTGATCTATTTTCCAACCCTTAGAATTTTATTTTTAAATGTATGTGCTGAAGAGTTATGTGCTGAAGCTGTGAGTAACCACTCAACTTTTGGCATCGGGCTGTACCACGAACAAATGTTTTGCCATTACAAAAAGTGACCTGTGCACTGACACCGCTAAAAGGCTAAAAGCAGGCCGCAGCCAAGCTGACTGTGTCACTGTTTTTTGATTGGTCAAAGTTTTTTCATGACAATAGACAGCTTTGGAAATGCTCAGAAAAGTAGATATAAACTGACAACTTGTCAAGCAAGTACAATCAAGTCTGTTCCAGATACATTTTAGTGAGAGTCTTCTGACGCTGCAACAAACATGAAGGTGTACCAGAGCATTGCTTAGTTAGTTGGGTTAGGCATGCCTCACATGGCTAAACGGCAATGAGAAAAACCACAAGCCTATACAAATTAGAGGCCAAAGTAACAAAAACCTATCCACTGGTTCGACTCCATGGACGTGGCTTTGGGACAATGACTGGCCATAAACTGTAGGGAGAGAATTGCCCTACCAACAAGTCAGAAACACCATTACTGGGCTAGTTACAAGTTACTTCTCACAAATAGTAAATGAGTTAGTATCATTATAAAAGTATCTAATTACCAGGCAAAGTGACTATTGCGTTACTTAAAAAAAAATTCTATAAAATAAGTATAAAACACTTTTTTAATGTTGTTGAGGGACAACGTGAGAGACAACTATCAAATTCAACATTTTTGCCTTTCACCTCAGCGAGGGAAAAGTAGTGCTTATACTTCCAGTTTGCAAAAGCTACCTTTGAACTTGTTGGACTTTCCCATCGTTGTGACTTCTGTATGTTGGTGTGTGTGTGACTGACCATGTGTGTGCTTGTGTGTGAACACCCGCGCTACTCATCGCGTTTTCAGTTACACCACGTGTTTACAGACACATCAATCATCATCACTGGTTCTGTGTCCCACCCCGGCCCTGAACACACACACACACACCCCCCAGAGAAAGAGAGGTGCTATGGCTGAGAGAGACGCTGCTCGCATGAAAACCGCTTCAGTGTCCTCAGTTATAGTAACGCGCATTTTATTGTCAGTAACGGTAATGGCGTTGTATCGGGGGAAACAGTAATTCATTTGATTACTTGTTAGTCAAAAAAGTATCGCCGTTAGTAACGCCGTTTATTTATATCGCCGTTATTCCCAGCACTGGTAATATATCATTACTGTGAGCATGCTATGACTTCCATGCCATCACAGCATGGTTTAGGTACAGCATGATTCCTGGATACCTGATTGCCTTGATCATGACTGTTTCAAATCAGGCCTCTTGCATTATCCCACTCTTATTTTTGTACTTTTTCTCTGCTGTTTTAGGATTACGTGTTTCACCTTGAATAGCTTACGAATCAAATTTGTCTTTGTATTTTCGGTGCTCATTCATTTGAGTCTATGCCTCCTCTCCCTGCAAATCCTTACAACATTGACTTCAGGTTCCCTAGAGGAGGTTCTGGAATGTAATCTATGAGATCTGGGTGGTTGTTGTGTGAAGAAAAGTGCCAATTTGGAGCAATGCCACAGAAGAATTATGTGTGGTTCCCCAAAGAAGGGTTCAGTGGATGCTTGTTGAAGAACTGTTTTTGTAAATTATATGTGCAGGAAGGGGCAAAATAGTGGTGAAGTGTGCCTCACGTCTCCAAGGTTTCTGAGTCCTGGCCTTGTGTGAGTGGTGTTTGCATGTTCTCCCTGTTGTGGTGTGGGTTTTCTTTGGGATCTCTGGTTCCTCACACATACATGAGTGTCAGGTGAACTGGGGTTTCTAAATTGACTGTGGGAGTGAGTGAATGGTGTGTGCGTCCTGTGGTGGGCTGGCACCTTGCTCTGGGTGCAATCCTAGTGACAATGAACTGGTTTTAGAGAGTGAGTGCGCAGGAATGTTTGAACCTTTACATAATGTGGAAGACTCCTCATACTTTCCAAAAATCATTGCTGTATGGCATTGTACCAAAGAAACCATCCCACCTTCATTTTAAAGGGTGTATCCTGAATTAAAATGACTATCAGTATTACATGACAAGTGTTAAACTCAATAGCATCTGAGAATTGGCTCGATCTTCAGGGAACTGCTAGTTCCATCTCTGGAAATCATCTAGAGCCCAAAACAGCATGACTGGCCTCACTCTTTCTGGGTGGGCTGTACGTTTTTTCTTCTTCCTTGATTACTCATCTGTAGCCAGTGCAGTTGTCTGTTAGCTGATGTAACAGAATCAGCAGTGATTGTTCTTGTAACAAATGTCAAACTAACTGCAATAGCATGAATGTACAACAGAATCCAAGGGGAAGGGAACATTTCTGCACGTGTGTTGCTTTTTACCTTTTATCAAAACACCAAGTGACTTACAATCACACACACATGTTTATACAAACGTATAAAAAGGAATAGTCAGGAGAAGTTGACTTTAGATGTGGAGAAATGCTGCCAGCTTCCCTATTGGAAACTAAAGCCAAAAAGATAAAAACTATCCACTTGTGCACCAGAACACTAAGATCCCCCGCCAGGTCACCACTCGCCAACAGCTTTCCAGAGGCCTCCTAGGCCTAGCTTTGGTTCCCAGTCTTCTTAAAGAAGACTGGTGACTCCCCATAGAGCTCCATTTAGGCCAGGAAGATAGAATAATAGAAAACAAAAAACTCAAAGTCGTTACGCTCTCCTCTTTGAGTTGAGCTGTCTAAATATGTTCAAAAAGTTGCAGTGGCTCACCATATGATTCAGAGAAGTTTTTAATATTGTGTGATTGGGGAAGTCCAAGCTAGTGGTTGGAATTGTGAAAAAGATGCAATCTCACTTAAAAGGTCATTTCAAATAGAACTACAGTTCCAGGTCCTGGTACTCAGCTACAGAGCTCCAGTCTTATTGGTCAGACTTCAAACATCCAAACAGAATTAAAATCATAGAGCTCACTTGTAATTTATTACAGTACTTCACTAGATAAGTGCCCCCCTAGCTTAAACAGAGCTGTAGCAACTATTTAAATTGCTGGCAATTCAATACCACCTTCAAAAGTCCTTTTTTCATTTGGAGTGGAGTGCTGGTTCCCAGTCTTCTCATCAGCTAATTAACAAGCACTTCACGAAGTTAAAATGAGTGAGTTATAGGAGGAGGAGATTGAACACACTTGAAATGAGCAGTGCAGGGCTTCACTAGGACCAAGTCCTAGTGAAGAAGATACATTTAGCATGGGAAAGTCATGTAGAAGATACATTTAGCATGGGAAAGTCATGTAGAAGATACATTTAGCATGGGAAAGTCATGAACAATATTTTTTGAGCAGGAGAAGTGTACAGCACTTACCTTAATATATTAAAACAATCTTTCTCTCAATAAGCGAGCATAAAAAACTCCACGCCAGTAGAGTTTGTAATGCCACATTACAATAGTTTTCCTACTTTTCTTTTAAAAATTATCCATAAATGTTCAGGGGGGCTAATTTTGCTACGTGGGTAGATTCTCTGCAACCACAATCAATAGATCTTAAAGCAGGCAACAGACAGAGAAAACTGTGGCTATTGTCCTCTTTAACCTCCTCCCTTGACTTTGAATGGAACTGGGGCTACCACAAAAGTGTTCAAAGTAATAGATATTGAACCGACGGCCCAAATGCAGCAAACGAAAGGTAATCAAAGCAGCTGGTAATTACAGTGTCTTTTCAAGTCCCCCAAACCAAGACCATTATGTTCTTAGCTCTCCTTATAATGAAACTAGAAGCATACAGTGGAGGTCGGGCCAGGGTGGTGCTGGTGGGCTGCTGTTAAGTCAAAGCACATAATTATGTGGCAATTGTGCAGGAACTCTTGCAGTTCACCATTACTGAGAGAGTGGCTTAATGAAGAAAAGCATTTCAGCATTTGTTAGGAGAAAGGAGAAACACTTAGGCAAAAATGACTCTATTTTGTGAAGTATCTGTCCATTTTAAACTAAGGAAAACCAACAATAGTGGAAATTCATCACAGTCATCATCAGTAATCAAAGCGCAGCTGAAAAAAAAACTGTTTACGATCGACAGGGATTTTTCACATGAATGGCTGAATGCCTCATCATCCAATGGATCGAATTGAAAGTGTCTTTCTGCTGTGGGGTGCATCATCTTTTGTATTTGACTAACCATACTTTTCCTTGTACACACGCTCAGGGGATGAGAACTGATTTTAAAGATCCAAAGAATACAGCCTAAATTCAACTGATTTAAAATGATCCCTCTAACGTTTGCTTCCTGATAAACCAAGCTGTGATGGTGGCGGAAATAGATGTAACAGCATCAGTTTTTACCTGTATTTGGGCAGGGATATGCTTTCCGAGGACTGAGCATTATTTATCCTAACAGCCTGGCTATTGTGGTCTGCTAAGCACCAAATTAGCATTCAGCTCATGGTCAGACCAGTGTCTGACTGTCATCCATAATATGAATGTCTCCAATTAGAGCACAGCACAGAGCCACAGCCCCTCTATCTGTACTGGGCATATACCTCTTTCTGTAACACTTTGTAATTCTATTTCATAGTTAATAGGTAACTGTACAGGAATTGAGCAGAAATGAATAAATAGTGCTTCATTAACACCTAAATCATCGCTAATAACTGCTATGGGAACCCGATTAGTTATTCAGTAGGCAATAGTGAACGAATGAGCATGGAGGTTCTCTATTTACTGAACACTATACATCAAGTGTTATTTATCTCCTAAGAACTACACACTAATTGTTGCTATTTTTTATAATAACCACTTATTAATTACTGACCATGACAATTCTTATGGGTTATGAAACCCTGTAACTAAGAATAGATCAAAATGCTCATTTTATTTATTTACTTGTGTGTGTGTTTATTTTCTCGCTCTCATGTTCATGGTCATTCTGATATTGGTCATATATTGGTGAACTTTAGACCAAAGCACCTCTTTATAATGCTGTTCTTGTTCATTATCATCCCCTATGGAAGCGCACTGTAACACCCCAGGCACGAGTAATAAGTTAGTATGTGTTTCGCTTTAAATCCAGGAAGAACACAGATTCATCTCATTCTGTAAATAAAAATGCTTATTAATTTGTTCATATTTAGAAGAGGTTTTACAAAGAGGTTTTAGCCACTGATTTCTGGCCCTTGTGTTGCCCATCACAAACACAAGATGAACACCACTGACCCCTAAGTACAGGTCTCGGAGGTAGGGCAGCAGGTGGTCTAGCAGTGAGGGATCTGCCCCTGTGACCAGAGGGCTGTGGGTTTGAATCTCAGGACTGCTAGTAGCACCACTGAGACACCCTTGAGGAATGTACCGTCCTCACACTCTGCTCCCTGTTCCTGGCCGCCCACCGCCTCACTTGGTGAATGTGTTAAATACAGGGAAAGAAGATCACGCTGTGCTCTGTGGAGTGGTGTGTTCATGCATGACTATAACAGTCAATTTACTTTAATACATCCCACAATTTGCCATCACCAGGCACCAGTCAGTGTCTCCAGAAAATGCACTCATTAATTCGTTAAAACTGTTCCTCACTTATTTACTCTTTAATTTGGACTCTTCTTGAATCCAGGCAACCTTTGATTCTGACTGCTATTTTCAGGGCATAGATTGGAAAACACATGAGCAATAACAATAAATTCACCCTTACTCTCAAAACCTCCTGGCATAAACAAATCAACTGCCACCACTCCTCAAAATAGAATTTGTTGTTTTTTATGCTCCAGTAAAGACATATTGTCCTCCGGCCATTGATTTTTGTATATGGCCTCACTCTCTTCATTTTGTCTAAGAGGGATATATTAAAACAAGTACTGTATTATAATAAAGATGCGGTTTGAAAAGATTTTGATATCCGATTTCTATGAAGTGTAAAAACTGTTGTAATGAAAAGTAAAGAAATGTTGCAGTAAACTACTGTAGTCCCACAGTTATGCAGTGTCACAACACTGGGACTGTGAGCGCTAGCACATGCTTCCTCCAAGTCACACGGTCAGTAATCGCATCTTTTCAAACTGTTGGCATTATGACTTTGTTAGAATTACTTCGACTTTATTAATGCTTGTAAATGTCCCTTTAAAGATGATGTCCATTTTCTGTAAAGCCAGTCCACATCTGTTCATACGTTTAGTAAGAGCATGGAAGGTGAGGCATAAACATACCCACAGGGGGAAAAAAACAATTATTTTTAAATAGTTGTTGTGTTTAGATTAGTTAGATAAATCATAGGGAAGAAGATTGAATTCCCAGGAATTAAATAATAGCTATGCTTTCCTCAAGCCCACTTTCCACAGCCAAAACATCATCTACTGCCCTAACAGGCTCAAAAAATTTATTGAAAAGTTACCAAACTGCCTGAAAATATTATGACACAAAATATGAATAGCAGCCCAGTAACTTAAAACTTTATGTTAAAATAGCAGTGTTTTTTCAGTACAGTAGGGACAACAATAACATTCTTCCTCTCTAAAGAACTATGGCATTAGTCAGTGGATCTTTTTGTTTTGTTCATTCCTTTGGTGTTGTCTTTTTGTCTGTAGTGTCTTTAGAGTCCAATCTGTAAATTGTAAATAATTGTAAATACTTGTGTATTCCTGTTTTCAATATATATTTATCTAGATAAAAGATTTGTAAATAGCACTCCTCTTTGGTTCACGGCAGTCTTTTTGGTGTACACCACTCCACCTTCACCCATTTCATACCCTTTAGATGTAACAATGTACAATACTCTTCTTTGCTTTGTGCTGATGCTCTCTCACAAGCTTGCCTTGAACTTTCTTGGTGAACACCTAACTCATCAGTACTACCCAACCTTGACCCAACATACTACAATATAAATAAATAACTTGGTAAATTACCAGTAGAGGCATAAGGTACAATGTTATGAGCAAGTGAACTTTGGAACGTCATTAGCATCTTTACAGGTGTGAGTGTGTACAACAGACTGTAAACTCTTACATGGTGTGTTATCTTGCTGGTGATGTGTAGTTGTATTTTTTGGTTTTTAGTTAAAAAAAGCCTTTGTGAAATTCCTACTATGACTTTAAAAGGCTGGAAATGTAGAGGCTGGAATTCCATGGGGGTTGCACCTTAGGCCAAGGTCTCTTAGTTAAAATACACATTTGGCATTTTGTGATCCATTACTGGCACTAAAAACTACAAACAAGAACTTTTTACTTTCCATTTCACTTTTTTACTCTCTACCAGTAACTTCAGGTTCAAACCCCACTGACCACAAGGCAAGTGACCATTAAGGCCAGGGGGAAATAGAGCTCAACAAATAAATAAATAAATAAATATAGTAAATAAAGTGAAATACATGACAATATTAATAGCTATCATTCCCTGTTTTCATCTGAAGACTTGGTTGCATGTTACAAAATGTCCAAGAACTATTTGCTCTTTTATTTTAGATTCTGAAAGGCCACAACATTGCATGGGGTCCACATCTAAAAGGTGACCAAATAATTTGCTGTATCACAGTGGCTTCCAAAAAACTGTTTTATTAATGCCAAGCTTTTAGTATCACTTGTCAGAACAAATGGGATCGGGTCATAGCACCCAGTATTAGACTCACAATAATGAAGGGTTATTACAGACACTGTTCTAAATGCTGTATTATGCCTGTCGCATTCATGTGCTGCAGCCTGATTGTACTAATCATCTAAGTGAAGAGAACTTTGCTCCCGGGTGTGCAGAATAACTTTTGGCTCTCCTAAACAGTCAAAAAGTATCAATGTTAGATAAACCCTGGTGTGTTAGCTGCTATGCTACACCAACCCCTTAAAAGAGACACTGTTGGATCACTTATTGTAAAAAATCTAAACCATTCTTGTGAAGTGTAAGCAATTGATTTGGTGAAGACAGGCCATGTAACCGTTTGTACATTATCCATTTCTTCCATTTTGCAAGGTCAAAAGTATACCTTCAGATTCTTACCGCACCAGTCTGGTATTCAAGAAATGTCCTTCTATTGAAAGAAAATACATTTGATATTTAATATAATCTCATCTAAAAACATAATGCCATGCAGCTGACTAAATTTGGGATATATTGAAAGCGTTTTAGATATTTTTAATCGAATTCAGAAAAAACAATGAAAAAAAGCCACAAATAAGCAAACAGCTCAGCCTTTTGTTCATAAGTACTACTTAAGCCTAGAATTGTCTACAGTCTGCTTCAAATTGTTCTCTGGCTGTTTTTTCCCTTTTCTTTATGTGTTTGACATTAGCCAAGATTACATGCAGCAATATTCCATCCTCACACACTCAACTTGAGATAAATGAACCTGTAGTCCCAAATCCTTATGGGACAGAAGCCACTCCCTGGATATAGAATAGTTTACTCTATACAGGGAATGATAAAAAAAAAAGACCATGAAGCAAAAGAGGCCTCACAGTGTGCAATTGAAACCTTTTTAAAACATATTTGCCTCTATAGCACCAAAAGATAAAGCATGTATGTGTACAATGGTATTTTCAGCAACTTATGAAACGGTCCCTTTCTTAATACTAAGTCAGCCTTCACTGAAATTTGCTTATTTCTGAATTGATGGTCAGTCATAGTCTAGTGTGGCATCTGTTATGTAATGGACAAGGATGTATGTGTAAGACAACTTTATTAAATAATGAAACAAAATATACTTTGTCTGGTATTATCCATCAGTGGTGATATAGAACATAATAATACTATTGCATAAGTAGTGACACAAGTAGCCACAAAAATAGCGAAATGGCATATGATAAGACTATTGTATATAAACTTTTGCACATAATTAGTGACCCCAATGACATAAATAGTGACCTAAGTAGCAATATTGCACAGGATAAGACTATTGCACACAATAGGCAATTGCACATAATAATAAAGAAAAAGGTACTGTATCTATAATGATTTAGGATACCACAAAAATCTGGGTAGCTGCAAGTTACTGCACAGATTATAGTTTAAGTGTGAGAGAGAGATGAGTAGAGGCTGATGGTAGTGGGAAGGAAGGATTTTCTGTGGGATCCAGTGGAGTACTTTATGCTGGTGAGTCTTTGGCTAAAGGACTTCTCTGTTCAATCACAACACTGGAGTGCATGATCTGCATTGTCCATGAGGGACTGAAGTCCTTCCAGAAGCCCTAGAGTGATGATTTTTCCTCACTAGATTAGTCCCAGTCATTGTAAATCAACTTGTGGTTGGTCGATTCCTCTGTTACTTTGTAATCATATTTGGTAGTAAATTTAATGTGTAAGGCCATTTTTCCATCCAGCTCCTACAAACCAAACCAAATGGAAAGCTGGATTGACTGTAACCATTTAGATACCATGGTGGAAGTTCTCCATTATTTAAATAACGGATCAGCATGTTATACCACATGGGACATGCCCTTTATTTTTCATTCTAAATGCTACCTCTTTTAGGGTAAGATTGGAGTAGTTTAACAAGAAGTTTGCCCAGTTTGTGTTTAAATAAAAAAAAAAACAAGCTGAATAAACTGCCCACAAGTGGATGGGAAAACCCGCAAAGAGGGTGGGCGTCCGGAGAGCAGCCAAGCGAAAGCACAGCAAGCGGCGAGCAATGAGGAGAGCATCGACTGGTTTTAGATTGTTTTGCACCATTTTTATTTGTGAAAAGAAGATTTCACTAATATGCTCTGAGTTCTAAGGGTTAAACATTTATTTGAAACCGAGTCCTCTCTCCACAAATACTTACACAAACATATATTAGAATACCTTGCTTACATAATAACACCAATATTAAAACACAGAACTTTTAGCTACACACTCTAGCTTTCTAATAATCATGCTTGAAAAAGCACACAAGAGCTGTTTGAATACACTGCATAATTAAGACACTGCTTGGATGACAACCTTGAAGTCTGAGTGAATGCTAATGAGATCCTCTGACCCCACGACAGCCTCAGAGTCTTAATTATGTTAGTAAATTTTGGTTATCAGTTGTACTTAAATATCAAATGATGAATGTGAGTGGCCAAGATATTCCCAAATAAGAACATGCTGTGATTGTCTTATGTAAATAATTCATAAAATATGAAGAAATGTGCAAAATTTGTTTAATGTCAAAACTGTTAATAAAAAAATAATAAAAATCCAGAACTTTTGGAGGAAAAACTGAAAATATGACAGAAAACACTTGTTTTCAAACATTGCTTCAGAGTATATGAAGGATTAAGACATTGGTCATATTGCTGATGACATGTTCCTGGATTCATTTATGTTTCCGTTCGAAGCGAAGAACTGAAAGACAGCGCTGTATCATTCTGTTACTTCAATTCCTTTGTGTGCCAGTTGATTTTTCCGTTTTCTGGAGAAAAGCTGTGGTTTGTCTCTGTGTTTGTGTTCTTATTCTTCCACCTCAACCCTCGCTGAGTGTCTCCTTAGCTCCCCTGACAGGAGTGGCTCACCTTTAGACCAAGAGCTACATTTAATTACAAATCTTCCTTGTAAACATGCTTTCCACAGTCACAGACTAACATACATTGAGAGTTAACTACTGAAAAAGGCTTTAACTCTCAGTAGCGGTCTTAGGCTATATACTGGATAAAAGCAGAACAGTGACTTTTATGTTCTGATGCTGCTGACCTGCAAAATGTTCCCTTTTCGATTTCAGACAGTGAAGTCCATGAGTGCAGCAATGTTTTGTGCAACAGTTCTCTCTTAGTTTTCTACATTCATTTCCTTCTTTAGTGTAAAAAACGCTAATAAAAGAGCAAGTCTTAAATTTCAAGCAGATTCGCATGGACCAGAAATGACGACTAGATTCTGGATTTACACCGCTGAGCTGGTGGCAGTAATTGT
Source organism: Hemigrammopetersius urotaenia (assembly GCA_037974485.1). Lineage (NCBI taxonomy): Eukaryota > Metazoa > Chordata > Actinopteri > Characiformes > Alestidae > Hemigrammopetersius > Hemigrammopetersius urotaenia. The sequence continues at coordinate 20,851,270 of JBBPDC010000007.1, read as the reverse complement.
CACGGTGGAAGGCAGAATAATGAGTGTACTGTGCCCACTGTGTAGCGTGGTGGAAGGACTCAGGTAAGCCACGCGGTTGATCTCAGAACGCTCCCTAATGGAGTTAGAGTCCACACCAAGTTGAACTCGCATTCTGAACACACAAAGGATAGTATACAAACGAGTCAGAGTACTTGCGAGTCAGAGTACTCAAGGTACCGTGGAAAGGGTTGGTTGAGCAGTAAGTCGAGTTGAGGTGACGCGCGGGCATGAAGCATAACGACTTCAATGTCTATGTGAGGATGATATGTTTCCTTCCTGTTTATATACTAGTATTACTGTCACACACACTGGATCACGTGACGTCACGAGGTCAAGGAGATGACGTCACGTGATCCAGTGTGTGTGGCAGTAATACAGTTTGGTTCTCAAAAAAGAAGGCGAGGATATTTACAGTTTCCACGTTATTGTAGGGATTTCTGCATAATCCCTAGTTTGGTTCTTTAAAAAAATCAGCGTGTGACAGAATCCGTGACTCTCGATCCGAGTAAAATGGGGATTGCTGTATACTATATATACTATATAGAATGCTGAGGTCTTTATGTGGAGTATATATATGTGTGTTGGCCTCATTGATGCTGATAAAGTATTACCAGTGACTGAACTGATGAAATCTGATTGTGAAATAATACTTGGTAGTGCGAATGTTACCTAAGTCTGGCCTATTTGGCTGAAGCCCAACAATTTTTCTTCCTTTTTCCTGGATTAAATAAGTATTATAGCGAGCGGTACAGCAGGATTACCTCCCATGAGCCTTTGGGGGCTGAGTAAGTGGCCGCTCGGCCCCTTTTCTGTCTTTTGTGGAAATATTAGAGGGGGTAGACGTGTATAGAACAGGAGCTGCCGTTGCGTTAACTGAGGTGGAACGTGCCGAGGCCATCTTGTGCTCCAAGATCAAGTTGTTCCCGGAGTGAATGAATGTGGCTCCCTCGAGCGACGCGCCCACTCCAGCACGAAACTGCCCGGTCCCAGCTCCCAGTGGGGAGCAGCAACAGCCGGGTAAGAAGCGTGTAGAGAGTGTTAGGTAGTTGTTATATGTGTTAACTTGTGTGTTGTGTGTGTTTGGAGTGTGTCTCGTCAGTCACCCTCCTCCAGAGTTTGAGCTGCTGGACCGGGGTAGAGCAGAATGTGAGGAGTGGTTATGGTACAGTGTCTGTTCCCGCCAGTGGTGGCGCAGTACTCTCTTGGGTGCCAGGTCTGTGTTCTGAGCTGTTGCTGAGAATAAAGACAGATTTTTTGCTTGAATGTAAGTATATGTATATGTATATTAGAGCTGGGATACTCGGATCCTTTTTCGGATCCGACTCCCTCTGAGTCACTCAGTAAAGTGATCCGGATCTG
>JBBPDC010000007.1:20823458-20836149 GCA_037974485.1 Hemigrammopetersius urotaenia | reverse complement strand
TGTGTGTGTGTGTGTGTGTGTGTGTGTGCGTGTGTGTGCGTGTGTATGTGTGTGTGTGTGTGTGTGTGTGTGTATATATATATATATATATATATATATATATATATATATATAGACATACACTTAGTGCTTATCTATATATACATACAATAAACACACAAACACTGTGCGTAAATTACACACAGACATTCTTGCTTGCCCTTGGTGTTTAATGTTTGAAGTGTTTGTACAGGAGGCTAGCCGACCTGTTAGTGATCTTCTGATGTGTCATCCAAAGCATTTGAGAAGCAACACATGCTACATTGCTAAAAATGCTTTTCCCCCCACATGTTGTAGAATGCAAGGTGTTTAGACCATCAGCTTTGCCAGTTTAACTGTTTACATGGAATAAAGCAGCAGTTTGACGTTTAGTAGTTTCTATGCAGTGTTTAAATAGAGCAGCTGCTCTAACTCCCCTTTCAGTCATGACCTCCTCCCAGTGTCCTTCTAATCACCTTTTTACTTCTCTCCCTTCAGCCACACAGCTGAGGTGCCGTGAGCACACAGTGTAGAGGTTTTATCCCAATAAAATTTGTTCTAATTGTTCTAATTTGCAAAGTTAAAGTTTTGTTGCGACAGAGACAATGTAGTAATTAATAAAAGGGAAATTAAATCACATCTTTTTACTTGCACCAAAAGAGACCCCTGCACTTGTGATTGTACGTCCCTCAATCCACTTTGATCCCTCACTGATGTTTTACCGAAGGTAATCATAAAGGTTTCACTAAAATCTAATAACCTATCAGTGCTGAAAGGAGACCTTTTTCTTCCTTTTTAGTTGTCAAAAACCCTTGCTGACGGATTACATACACAATGAAAACAGTGAAGTCCTGCAAGAATATTACATGCTTCAACTGACCACCTGATAGAACACAGCAGTCTCTCACCTTTTGCTGTACAAATAGCCAACGATTGCAACTTATTATTTCTGATGTGGACAGTTAACATACAAAAAAATCTCAAAACAGAAGAATGATGAGACATTTATGAACAGTAATGTGGGGGGGTGGGGCATAAATTATTAAACAGAAGAAACTGGTCTTTGCTGCTGAAAAACAAGTCTCCTTTTGACTCATTACATTTTTATATCTTCAAAGTAGTTTTTACAAACCAAGCGATGCTTTTGCTATTCAGTTGGTAGATATTTTTATTCATTGCTTTTATTCATTTGTGTTTTCATTGTAACTGCCCACAGTACAACAACAACAACAACATGATGTCGTTTTTACTTTTATATACTTGAGGCAGCTGAGGGGTCTTTGTGTGAATTTCTGCTTGGAGCTTCGATTTCCCCTAGCAGTCTAAAGAGATTGGAGGTGCAAAATTGCCCCAGGTGTGAGTGTCTACCCTGTGATTGACTGGTGACCTGTACAGGGTGTTTCCATGGGAAGGTTCCAGCACACCCGAGACCCTGGTTTGGATCAGTGGCTCAGATGTTGGTAGCCCAGTGGTTAGGGTATTCGCCCTGTGATCAGGAAGTCACGGGTTCGATTCCCAAGACTGCTAGGCACCTCTGAGGTACCCTGAGCAAGGGACCGTCCCTACACACTGCTCCCTGGGGGCCATGTTCGTAGCTGCCCCCTGCTTCATTTGGTGAATGGGTTAAATGCAGAGGAAGCATTTCATGCTGTTCATGCTGTGGTATGTTCACGTATGACAGAATTTTCACTTTCAGGTGCTTTAATGGTGATACTTTTTCTCTTTAACTCAAGTGCATTTTCTATCCTTCCTCTTTTAATTGACACATCATCCCTACTTTCACTTCAGAACAGTTCCTCTGTATTTATTCCCCTCCGTCATCTTGTCATTCATGTCCTTCTGTTGGGAATGCATCCACACAGTCAAACGAACATAAGCAAAACACCTAAAAGATATAAAAGGTATCCAGTACAATTAAATGACCTGTGAGTTGAGAAAAAATATTTGCCACTCACAAATCAAGAGCTGAAAGAGTCTGAAAGCCAACATGATGCCATTAGTACAATGAAAAGTAAACGGATTAATGGCTTGGTCAAACAGGTATTGAGTATGCCTAAGCTTCTCAATTGATTCTGGACATAGAGCACAGCGAGAGTAAAAACAACAGTCCTCTCTCTTTTTTTTGACAGAGCTCAGAGCGTTGAAAGTAGCTCTCACCTTTTTTTTTTCTTTCTCCCTCTTTTCTGTTTCACAGTAGTAGAGTAATTGACTATCGGAAAACCTTGGCTCTCAAAGTCAGAGGATAATATATCAGTCAATAACCCTGAAGAAAACCATTAAAGCGCGGGAATGTTGGCCAATCTCAGGAAAGAAAAACAAAGTTCAGGCCTCTGTAATCTCTTTAAAATGATCAATAAATCAAATTATACTTTGGCGGTTTGAGGGCACTAAATAAAGCCCAGTATCCACCTGCGGCTTTAGTGTTTCTAAAAGCCTCGAGTGTAGATGAGTGAGTGTGTGTGTGTGTGTGTGTGTGTGTGTGTGTGTGTGTGTGTGTGTCTGTGTGTCTGTATATGCATGTTTTTTGTGGTTTTGTGGGGATATTACATGCAGTATTGCAGAGGAAGCCTTTTGGCCCCCATAATTCATAGCCAAGCTCAGACAAGTTCATTAATTTGAAATTTCAGATAAATGTGACAAATAGCTCACCTCGGTAATGCATGTAGCGCAGGTGCAAGACACAGCTGCCCAGTCCATAGCGGTATGATTTGAGCGCTGAACACTTCCAGCGTTGCTTCCGCAAGGTGTCCCGTCATAAATTACTCACGACATCACATCCTCTGTTCCATGGCGAGCGAGCGCGTGCACACAGAGTAACTTTCCTTGTTACTGCAGAAGCAGAGGACACTGAAAATTTCATGCCACCTCAATTATTCATTCTGGATTTTGATGACACAAAAAATAAAACCAGCAGCCATTAGATGGAGACAACTTAATTATAACATGTAGTGTGTGAGACATCAACATATATCTTGCGCTCACGTTCATTTTCTGTCGTTCGCGTATTCATGCGTTTGGTGCTCGCATATCAGAAGATTCAAAATTCACAATCACGAGCCACAAACAGCTCAGCACATCAGACACAGCTTCTTGGAGAATACAAGGTGTTTCTCCGCCTCTCTTCCCATGAGCCCTGGGATAGGTTCCTGCATCTACACGACTTGGGTTAAGGATGAGTAGTTCCGATAATGGATGAAGGAGGCAAACCTTGGTAGTGGGCCCCACTAACACGCATCCCAACACACACAAAGTCCTAATAGGCCCAACCTATAAATAATAAATCAACACTGCCAGGCTAGAAATGTTATTAACTTGATAAGTGACAGTCCACTGACCCTGTCATCTCTATCATTATACAACTTAAAATCTTTCATTGCTGTCATTATTCATAAAGCTTCCTCATTTGGTTTTCTTTGTCTGTTTCTCCATCATCTGAATGTGTGTTTCTCTAAAGTGTGACACTTTAATTTAAAGAGCCAATATCAGGGAAAACCAGATTTTTGAAATAAGAACTTTCCACAGCATTCATTCTCTTCTGACTTTCAATCAAGTGTCAAAACTCCCCTCTTCATATCCAGTTATATATTGTGTTTATTTTATTGCCGTTTTATTTAGCTTTTTTCTACTACCACAACTTAAGATACTACTACTATTACTACTACTACTACTACTAATAATAAAATACTTTACATGAACACAGTTCACAATTTTGAAACTTATTATTCACTCCCTAGACCATAAGAGTCCACATTTAGGAATTAAGCTGCAAAAACAGCACATTTTGAATATACTGATTTTGTGATATTACAAAACAAACATGTGTACATTTATCTGCCTATTTTGCCTACAGCAGTTTATCCTGCTCCCTCATGCTTTGCATATCAGCCTTAAAGATGCTGCAACAAAAACAGTCTAATTCGTTCTATGGTATAAAGAGAGGTTGAGGTCATGTTGAAATTGTTATTTTTATAGAGAAAATAAAATACAAGAAAAACACACGATATGGGATCTTTAAGGAACACATATTGGGAGTTAATTAACAATTTGGTCTTTGTTCAGCCTAAATTAAACAGTACACAATATATTCATGGTGTATTTTTCACGGCCATATGTGTTTAGTCTGTCTGTGTTTTGCAGCCCTGAGCTCTTTTCATGCAGGGCTGGTGTGATGCTCAGCTGAGGACCTGGTTTGATGCAGTGCTGCGATATTCACCCGACGACTGGTCTTTGTTCCTCTTTCATATATCGAAGGACAAACACTACTTGTCACATGGACTGAGTGGACAAACCAATAAAAAACCAGTCCTGTGTATCTTATTGCCCCCCCCCCCCCCCAAATAATTTGGATTAAAAGTATTGCGATTGACTCTCAAAACAAAGCACATCATGACAGTAAATAATTGTAAATAATACATTGACTAATACTTGTATTATTAGGCATCATAAACCTAAAACAACTGTATTATTATACATTTTGGGCAGCATCATTGTCACGGCTGTGGGTCATAGATGGCCACCGTGTTTTATTTGGACTTTTATTTTGCCTTATGTCTGCTTTGTGTCACGTGTTTTTGGTTACCCACCTGTTTCCTGTTTGTGTTCCCCAGATGCCTCGTGTTTTCCCCAGTCCGGTCTGTGTATTTAAGTTCCGTTTGTGTAGAATGTCTTTGTCGGTCATTGTCCTCATTTAGGTCCTCATATGTCCTCATCTCTGTCCTCATCATTTGTCCTCGTTCCTGTCCTCAGTTATCCTCAGTGTTAGTTCTTGCTCCTGTAACGGCCACCGTGCCCTGGTTTTCTTTTGTTCTGTTAAATAAAACCCCCTAGTATGGATTCCTGTTCTCCTGCCTGTTTCCTCCCAAGAGGCAGTTCATGGTCGTGGGGGTTTAGTCCCTCCGGCCATGACAATCATATAACTTTTTAGGGTGTTAAAACCCCATTTTATGAAATACATTAAAATATGAGTGATTTGTTTTATTCTTAATAGCAGTAATTTAATAAAGTCCAGACATTGCTTTCTGCAACCTACTTATTAGAATAAAAAGTGTTGCCAGTTATATACACTAATGAGGTGTTGAGGGTTTTATTTGATACTTTTGTGCTTTATAGTTTTTATTCTGTTGGTTATTTTCATTTGCTGTGTTTACTTTCTTCTATTTTTCGGTACACATTGCTGCAATGCTGTGGGAACTAATAAAGGGTTTATCTCATCTTATCTTTTATCTCATCTTTTATCTTATCTCATTTTATCTTATCTAGAAGGCAGTAGTGAGTAGACTACTTAAGTTTGTCCTATGTTGGCCTGTTAGACGTTCGCTCGCAGATGAAGCCCACATACCACTCAGTAAAGATAAAGTCATAGAACCAAGAAGTGCATCAGTGTAAAATAGAAAGGCATGGCAAGTTTATTGTGCTGTAAAGGGCTAAGGTTAGTTTGCTATATAGCTAACAGTACTGGCATTGTCTCTTTCAATGTTATCATCACACCTATTGTCTCTAAGATGAAAAAAACAGAACACCTACGTTCTCCCATTTGGACGACAACATGGGTGTAAATTCTTGCATGCAAGTTCACATACTGTAGCCCTTACCTTTATCCAACGCGTCTGTGTTAGCAACAGAAATACATACTGAATAAGGCTCCAGGCATTTGTAGAGGCCTGTGGTCTAGTGGCAGTTTTAGGGCCCAAAATACTGATTTGTTGAATAAGAATTGATATAATACATCCTTTTACTTCATTTCACACAAGTCGATTCATAGACTTTCAAACACTTCACACACTCACGCACACACTTCGTCTTCGTCTTGCGCACTTGTTTCTGTGCTTCTGAGCCGAGTAATTGAGTTTTCTCATTAGGGGGAGATGTGGGAGTGTCTTTGGTGTGTAATGGGATGAGGGAGGAGGTCATTTTTCCTGCGGCGGGCTCCGGCATCAGACACTAGCACTCCGTCAGCCGCCATTCTGATGAAATTAACGCAGCTCTTCACCCATCTTCCCTTGCTAAGCAGATTACGGCACTTCAGGGACATTATTCGCATTGTTTATCACTTCACACACCAATTGAAATGAAATGGAATTCACGGCAGAGAAAATTTCTCCGAAGAAATGGAGCTAAATCAGCTCTGAGTTTCTCTGCCCTCTGACTAGCGTCCATTCTCACCCACATTATTCCTGCGCCTCGGAGTGTTCGCTCGCAAGGTAAATAGCAGAGGCGAGACAAGAAAATAGACTGTCTCTAAGAGACAGTGGCTGAGAGCAAGCTGTTGTAAATTACATGCTCTCGACTACATAGATGACTCGAATCACAAGCTACTTCTGCTAATGAGAGAAAGTCTGGGAGCACCTTCCCTCATGGCATCTAGTCAGGATTTAGCAGCATTTATGGCAAGGTCGTAGAACTGCGTGGTGACAGTGGAGACACGTCCCTAGCAATATACAGCCACCACTGAAGTGTCCCTAGCTATAATTTTAACCAAATAAATATAATAAAACTGCTGTTTTCCGTCAATGTGCAGACCACATAGTTTAGTTAACAACTCTGCTTCTCTACCGCGGGTCCCGCCTTCCTAATCCAGTATTGTTGTTTTTATTGGATTTGCCAAATGCCTTTGTCCAGAGTGACTTACAATCATTAGTTACAGGGACAGTCTCCCTGGAGCAACTGATGGTAAGCAACTTGTTCAGGGACACAGTGGTAAAAAGTGGGGGTTCAAACCTGTGGGGTTGTGGTTTCACAGGCATGTGTAAGATTGGTTATAGGAGTGGCTTTGTCATTTCTTGCTACCGTGTGACTGGCTGAAGCTCTAAGCTCTGGCTTCAAGAAGTGGCAAAGCTCAAAGCTCATGTTTTCATACTAGCAATTTCTTGCTCAAAAATATGGGACACATCACGTTTGGTCTTGATTCAGTAAGAGACTCATGTTGCACGGTATACTGATACTCAGAAAGGACTGTGATACCCCATCCTTGTATTTATGATGTGATACAGATTTTTTAATGTTTAGATAGAATTGCAAATGTCTGTTTATTGGATCGGAAAGGTAACAGTACCTGCCTTAATATATGTGCTTCAAGGGTCCAGTCAGGTGACAAATTAAAATAAAGAATTTCTTGTTCTGCGATCATTCGTCAGTGAAATACAGACCCAGCCTGTAAGTGCTCGGTATATGTACATGTACTTTTATGTTAATGCATGAAAGATATTAGCAACGGCACTATGGTTTGAGAAAAGTGTCTCCATCAATGTCAAAATCAAACCTACACACTTGATTTGTGGCTAGTTTTACATAACATTTTTTACACTGAAATGTGCAAATGTATATGACATTTCCACACGGATAACAGCGTGAGCAGTGTGATATCAGGCATGGGGTGCTGAAGATGTCAAGTTTAGCATGCTGTTGCATCTGCCACACAAGTCTGGTTGCAAGCTACTAACAAAATATTTTTCGTTAACACCCAGAACATGAGATGACTAGGCAAAATAAGCAATCACTACCATATAGGACCAAAAATGTTCCACTGTTCTTCCAAAACAAGTATCCTTTGATTCTGTACAGAGCCATTTTTGCTTGAGAGTAGACAGCTAGGGTTATCGTACCTGTGGTTTTAATTCTTTGTAGGAGGAAGAACTGAGCTCCAACTTCGGATTGCCCATGCAGCACTAAGTCTAGCCTTATAGTAATACAATTCCGGAAAAAAATAATTTCAATTAAATTCAAGCAATTTCTGTTAAATTCCTACACGTGCACCTCATTCTGCTGTACTGATTACTGATCACTTGAATCAGACCTTATTTAATGAGGAAAAGTATAAAAACACTGCTGTAATCAACACTCTCCTCCTGGATGGTAAAACACTACTAAAGTATGTCAAAGCTAATTATTGCTAGGTCATTTTTCTTTGGGAGTGAACAAGAGATTTGTTATCTTTGAATTATTCAAGTTCATTTCTCTTGTATTGATGTTTTGTCATTTCCTGTACAATTATGCTTTAAAGAACAGTATTTTTGTTTGGAAATTGGGAGAAATATTGTCAGACGTTCTTAAAAACTAAGGCAAAGCTGTTCGGTTCAATACTTGCACCTATAAAAGATAAAACCTGAAGATTTTTGCAGTGGTCTCTTATTTATATATATTTGATTAGTTTGATAATCATGTTCACAAATGAATTGGGTACATTTTTGCTTGAAGGGTATTTTTAAATAAACATGTGCACTGCAGCATGCTGTGCTCATCTGTGATTCAGTACAGCAGACCTGCCTCCCTTTTGTCTGGTCATGAGTCTGAAATGTTCATCCAGGGCAGTTCAAACTTTGGAGTGGATAGCAGATGCATTCCCAGAATTGAGCGGAAGAAGCTTTGCCTCTACTCACGGTACTACAGTCCTCTTTGAACACTCCAAGAGATTAGAGGTGACAGCACTTTCGATGTAGCCTCTCTGAGAGTGCAGTCAGCGAGTGCACGTCACATACAGACAGACAAACATACTCTCTCTCTCTCTCTCTCTCTCTGTCTCTCTCTCTCTGTCTGTGTCTCTCTCTCTAATTGTCTCCCACTTGTTGCTGTTTGATTTAAAGCACACTCATTTATCATTGTCTCATTTGTCATTGTCCCCTCTCCCCACTGCCTCTTCCAGTGCTGTGCATGTCGTATATACATGATGGAGGATACACACCCTCTCACGCACACACACATACAAACACACACATGGAATGGAAAAGATGTGTTTTGCTAATTTTGTCTCATGCTGTTTAATGTCGTATTGCGCTGTAGGTTCTCTCAGTGTTGTTTGTTTCCTGCTTTCCCTCCCCATCTGTCGCTAGCGCGGATGTCAGTCTCCCAGCAGAATGAGTGTTCAGGAAGATGGACAGTTTTGTCAACAAAGAGGAAGACCTCTTTGTAGGCAGAGCTGAAACATCAGTCCAGAATATTTCATTACATTCCGCTCCATCTGCACTTGTATGTTTGTCTGTGTTTGTTTGTGTGTCATGGTATCCGGCTTCCTATGAATAAGCTGCCATACATGGAGCACATTAGGTACTTCAAGCAGTGACGGCAGCAGAGGCGGCTGCAGCAGTCAGCAATAAAAACGCTGCTGTTCCTTGCACATGCAAACTAGACTCACTGCTTCTGGCTGCTGTAGCTTGTTTCTCTTCCACAGCAGAAAGTGAGAATTTAGTGAGTTAATTTCATGCTCTTGTAGTGTGAGGAATTTGAATTCTCTTTAGAACAGACAACTGTGACACATACTGAGATGCAGAGGTGGACTGCAGGTGAGAGGGGGTCTTATTAGAGTATGGTGAAACCAGAAAACAACAGAAAACAGATGTAGAAACTCAAGACTAACCCATATAAATGAAAAAGACGGGCACTGGAAAGCAAATAGAATGAAAAAAACAAGAAACAGAAAATATCCTAAATATGCCAGAACACACAGCAGCAACACAAGAATCTACATAAATTGACAATTTATGACAAATGACAAGGCTGAACAAAGGGGTATACACTCAAACATTATATGGTGGTAGGTGGGATATGTGGGGGGTGTGAGGGGTGCGGTGGTGGGTGTCTAAGACCAGGTGAGGTCACAGCTCCCATGGGTCCTTAAACGATCTGAGACTATACCATGCTAGGCACTTGAATCTAAGGAAACTTAGCTTCGAAAGTCCTTATAGTTGTTGCTTAAGAAGGCGTGGACACCCCATGAGGGGACATGGCTCAAGGGTGGAAGCAGGGAGGAGCAAGAGAACCAAAATAGAAACATAAGCACATGGTCAGACATGAGGGGGAATGAAAACAAGAAGGAAAAACAGACTAAGACAAGTGCAACGCATGACAGCAACTACGCTCCTTTATTAAATTCATGTTTTTCAAAGATGCTAGTTAATTTATCTGAAAATATGTCTTCAGTTGTGCAAAGACAATTAAAACACTTCTTGCTGAACTTGCTGTAGTGTTGTTTAGCGAATTTGATTTCTTTGCTTTTTTACACATTTATTTCTGGTAAGACTCTATAGGCACCCGTGCTTAAAGCCTATATTGTTAGGCTAATTTTGACTCCTACTAACTAATTCCATGGGGCTCGGTGACCCCTTTCCAACGACCGAAACATCCTCGAAAACCTTTATTAGCTGAAAACCGCTCACCTCGGACTAAAGTAACGGGACACCGGGGCAAGGTGAACGGTTTTTGGGTCGTTGGAAAGAGTGCGAGATATAAATAAATACTTCCATGAAATGAACATGGTTTACGAGTTTTGACTCCTACTAACTAATTAGAGACCTTAACTGTGACTATTTTTGTAATATCTATTGATTCCTTACTGATCACAACAACAGCAATGACATAAAACAAACAAAGTAAAAGTGAAAATAATTAGTGGAAATGACATGCTATCTCTGATGTTTTCAGGAGAACTTTAAATGAAAAAAGAGTGAGGTAGGCAAAAATGTAGACATTACATTCCACTGTACTTTACTACATACAGTGTTCTCCTCAATTTAGATCATTCGCTTTATTTACTCTGAAGGCTCTATGTGGTGTAAGGGAGTATTCTGGGGGAGTGATGTGTGCTGATGTTAAAGTGTAGCTCATACTCAGTGCTGTGGATAATAGCTTACAAGGGAGGAGTATTACAAGGAACACAGGGCGTTAATGAATCCCCATGTAACATCTGCCGAGATGCACTCCATACGCAAGCTATTAAAAGGAGGTGATGGAAAGCATCTCTTTCGGCAGACATTAATTGCTGCCGCCACCAGATGCCAATTCTCCCTGCTGGAAGGTAGCAGCATGATGGACAGAATGGATTGCTCTTGTCTGAAGTAAAAAGAAAAGGAGGGAAACAAAATGATGAGATCCTTGCCTTCTGTTGCATGTCTGCTCCCCATTTTCTTCGTCGCAGGCGCCTTGCTTTTGTTCGAACTTTTCTTTTAAATCAAGAGTAATGTTTTCATAATGTCCCACCCCATTCTTTCATTCTCAGCATGATCAGCCATTCTGTAATTACTCTAATGCTGTTTGTCTAAACAAAGTGCTACATTTATAATTTTAACAGCATTGTGCCACTAACGGATTGACTGTGATGCTGGCGTTTAAGAATGCTTGGGTTTGAGGAACGCAGTTGTGGAGGCGTGCGTGACTCATTCTGAAGGGAAGAAAGTGATGCCGCAGTGATGGACAGGACCGGGTATTATAACAAATGACCTTGGGTATGACTTAAACAACTTTATAACTATAATGCTGCCGTGCTTGTCATTTCCACTAATGAGTGCTTCCTGAGCTCTAACTATACGCGGTTTTGTTCTCCTGTCCTGCCTGCAGAGTAAATCATAGGTCTGGATAATGTAGGGAAACGCAGCAGGTTAACTCTTTTTTAGAGTATTGAAATGTAGATTTCTTGTAGTTACTTGTAGTAAAATGTTTCCAAGTGTGAGTCCATGTCTCAGCCACCTAAGACCTGGGGGGAGTGTTCGTTTATAATATAAGTGACTGAAATGCTCACAGCTTTGTACTTGTTTTTATTATACTATATGTATACAAAATAAGTGTTTTACGCATACACACACTTATAAACTCAAAACCAGACCTTAATCCCAATATCCTAATGTAAAATACAGTATATAAACTAAATGACTGGGATGCCTGACCATTACATCTACAGGGAATTTAATGACGTTGCATTCCTTTGCAGCTACAACAACTTCCACTCTTCATGGAAGATATTCCTATTTTCTAGTGTTTCTGTGGGAATTTGTGTCAATTTATTCTGTAGAGCATTTATAAGCTCAGGCCCTGACGTTGGGTGAGAAGGCCTGCCTCCATTCCATTTCATCCCAACGAGGTTGGATGGGGTTGATGTCAGGGCTCCGTGCAGACCAGTCAAGTTCTTCCACACTGAACTCATCCAACCATGTCTTTATGGACCTTGCTTTGTGCACTGGGACACAGTCGTGCTGGAATAGAAAAGGTTCTTCTCTAAACTGTGTCCACAATGTTGGAAGCATGCCGTCATCCGGTACCATGTCTGTGGAGGACTGGGCTAAAACAGGCAGGAACAATCTAAAGAGAACCTGACATAACCGGTGCTGTTTTGGATAACTTTTTGTTAGATCAAACTTTGTGTATTTTTTAATGTTGTCCTTACTGAGCCCTGACTGTGGTACTGAAAGGACTGTTCCCACCAGTCACTGGGAAGAGACTGACAGTCACGTGTCTCTTCAGCAGCAGCATTTTGGACACTCCATCAGCACGTGGCAGGAGGCGGTCCCGCCTGACGCGGCGCACCTGGAGGTAATTACTCCAGTCACTGTCAAGAGGCAGCGGCAGCATATAAAAGGGGCCCATGAGAGCGGTAAGGAGAAGGATGACTTCCCCACTTTGCTGATGACTTCTCCTTGCCATTCGCAGATTCCAGTCCTCAGGAACGTACCCACTCCACTGACAGACAGAGATGTTCACAAGTCAGTTTTTACCAAGTCCAAGTCAAGTCTCAAGTCTTTAAGTGACAATGTTTACAAACGGTGATTCTAAATGTGGGACTTTTGAGCTCTAAACGTTTTGAAGATATGCTAATTGGCCACACTCGCGATTAAAATTGGCTGTTACTTAGCAGGGGGCGGGACTGCGTGCTGTGATATGCCCTCACCAACATGGAGGATTTGCCTTAAAT
>JBBPDC010000007.1:20778307-20793766 GCA_037974485.1 Hemigrammopetersius urotaenia | reverse complement strand
TGTTCTCAATTTGTTTTGGTTTTTTAATTAAAAAACACAACAAAAAGTACTGATAAGAGTACCGTTAAAGTACCGAATCGATAAGCGGTATCGATAGAAGTAGTAATACCGTTAAAACCTTAACGATACCCATCCCTAGTTGCATGGAAGATTGGGATTCATAGTGACACCAAGTTTCTTTACAGTTAACTTTGGAGAAGCTGAGGAACGAGCAAGATCACGCATTAGACCTGACAGTTTGTTTCTAGCAACTTTCAGACCTAGAAGAAGGGCCTTAGTGTATCTGTGTTGAGTAAGAAAAAGTTATGCGACCTCCAGTCTTTTATATCTTTAATGCAGTATCCAATCTTATTTAATCTAAGTTTATTATCAGGATTGGCAGAGATATAAAGCTGTGTATTGTCTGTGTAGCAGGGGAAGCTATTTCCATGTTTCCGGATAATCATCCCTAATGGCAGCATATACAAAGTAAGTAAAAGAGGTCCTAGAACAGAACCTTATGGGACACCATATTTTACTTTGGTGGGTGCTGAGGATTCACCGTTAACAAACTCACAATGGTCGGTCATCTAAACCAGGATGAGGCAGTTCCGTTTTGTAGTCTGTCTAGTAAAAGGTCAAGCAGAACCAACAAAGACACCAATGCTTTGTCAGACAGTAAAATATATTTATTATCTTTACTGAGACTGTTTCTGTGCTATGATGAGGCCAGAACCCAGATTGAAAATTTTCATAAATACAGATTTTGTGTAGTAATGAACGTAATGTTTCTTAAATCTTAGATAGAAATGAAAGGTTAGAGATAAGCTTTCTATAATTTGAGAGCCCGCATGGATCAAGGTGTGTTTTGTTTTACAGAGGTTTATTAACGGCTAATTTACAGGGCTGTTGGTAGCCTAGTGGTTAAGGCATCTGCCCTGCGACCAGAAAGTCCGGGTTCGATCCCCAAGACTGCTAGGTACCCTGAGCAAGGTACCGTCCCCACACACTGCTCCCCGGCTGCCCCCTGCTTCACTTGGTGAATGGGTTAAATGCAGAGGTTGAATTTCGTGCTGTTCACACTGTGTGCAGTGGTGTGTTCACGGATGACAAATGGTCACTTTCACTTCACATTTTTAAGTGAGGTGTTTAATTCTGATAGGAGCGGTCCGAGGATTACTGGTAGGACTTGTTTAAGCAAGCTTGTAGAAATAGAGTCACGTGTACAGGTAGAGTATTTTGAAGAGGGAATAATTGCAGAAAGTTCTGTTTGTCGGACTGGGTCAAAAGACATCAGTTTCTCAACTACAGTTAAGATTTGAGCAGTATCTGTATCTGTTGAATCGGGCTGCAAATGTGGTGGAGTCACAAGTACAATTTGTACAACACCTCACTGGTTCCTAGCTAGTTTATAAATTGTACTAATCAGAAACCTGGTGTTATTAGATTCAATGAGGGATGATAGATAGGCTGAGCGTGCCATGGTAAGTGCTCTGTTGTTTTCTCTAAGGCGCTCCTTCCAGGCGGTGTGGAAGGATTCCGAATTCCTTAAACCTGGAAGGAGTGCCTTAGAGATTTTACTAATAGTTCTTAACCTTAGAAAACAGAGTGTATTAGTAAAATCTGATTTCAACAAATATAAACGTCGTAAATCAGTCTAAAATCTTTGGTTTCTGTTTGCTGCTCTTTCGCTATCTCAGCCACTCTCTGGACCCTCTGTTTTCACCATGCACTTGTGGGGGGAGACTATCCTGAAAGTCTTGTGGGTGTTTTTTCTATTTGTTTTTAATACATAAAATAAAAGAAATGTGTTCAAAAAGCATTTGCATTTGATGTCATTTTTAAAACCCCAGTTGCAGTTATTATTATGTTTAAACTACAATACTTTTGATTCTGTATGATGTAGGAACACCAAACAAAGCTCAGCATGGTGACTGACGCCTGAAGCATTAGCACAAACTGGGGGAATGTCCGTACCGCTTGTGTTCTAAGTGTTAACTTTTGAAATTACCAATCATTTGACGAGAAGGTGTCTACCAAGCTTGGGACATATATTACAGTTTCTGGATTATTTTGGACATACAGGCAAAAACAGGATATCCTTGAAACACAAACACATTTTGTAATAATAAGACACTCATATACATTTATGGTTTTTTTTTTTAGATCAGTATAACAGTACATTAAAAGTGAGTTCTCTGCAGAGGATGTTTACTTTACCGCAATGTTTCAGTTTTAAAAAAGAAAAATGAATAAAATTCAGCCTTTGATACGGCACAGCAGTCGAGACTGCACAGGCATAATAAGTCTTAGTGCTTTTATTCTACCCACCTTAGATAATTTCACTGATGTTCTTCTGGAAACAAGGAGTTTAATGTGTGGTACAGGACCTATAAATACCCACCGACTGTCCTACTCTGATGTGTCACCACAGCCCTAATGGGAGCACTAATCGGAGCTGGAGTGCACTGCTGGGGAAGGTGCAGGGGCTGCTGGCTTGTACACTGCTGGCTGGAGGTGATAGATGAGCCCGGTGTGGACTCTTCAGCTGGGCCACAGCCACCCCCTCCTGCTAACCCAGCCTGACAACTCAGCAGCCCACCTGCAGCCCGCGCTCCTTGGGTGGCTCCGACTCATTACCACGCTCCAGAGGACAACAAAAATAGCCCGTTTCTCCACACACACCCAAACTCGCCTGATACTGCTGATCACTTGACTTTCACACACGATGCCACATCAGAGTGTTCAAAATGATGGTGGTGTTTCTTTAAAGTCTCAAACTGAAGTAAACATATTGTTGCTTTGTAAAAGATTGACTCAAGTGGAAGCAAAACAAGTGGGAGTTAGAAAAGTACAAAAAAATCAGTTATTGAGTTCCCCGAAGAACTGCAGAGGAACTGTTTAGAACATCCAGTGCTTATCAGCATAGGAACTGAAGTCTGTCAGCATGTAGCATTCTCTTTTTTGAGACCCCTTTGTGCTAAAATAGAATACCAAAACTCAAATGTGCGAAGAAAGACCACCTACCAACCTAATAGAACAGAATGAAATTGTGTCATTTCATTGCAAATATGCTTGAGTTACTTGTTACTTTCTGGCATACAGACTGGAGAAAAAAGTGAAGGACATTCCTCTCATATTTATTATTATTTTTTTAAATATATACATAATTTTATAACTTATTTTAATTGTTATATTGCATTTCCTTTTTGTAGGATACATCGGAGTATATTTTCAAACTAACAGTGCAGGGTAGTTGCAAGCATTGTTTGAGAAATATGTCTACACTCTGTCGCCCCTTTAACCTAGCACCTGGAAGGAAGCTCGAATTACAGTGAAGGATTACAGGAGTTCATCGTTTATCCCTCGGGGCTGAAGAACAGCAGTCTTTCAACTTCAGGTACCTTTTTTTTCCTTCCTGCCACAGTATCTCAAGGGCTAAAAATTGTCACAGGATCAATTTGATTGACTCAGCCCCAATTTGCTCGCCCACTTGTGGCAGCCAATTAAATTGAGTTATTCCAGCTGCAGCAGTTTTAGCATGACAGGTCCACCAAAGTCCCTGAGGACCACAGCCGGAAGAATCATCCGTGGGCGAGCTGCCAAAAGAGACAACAGCAGTCACTTCTTTGCAAAAAGGCATCCATGTCCACTGTCTTCATCCTTTTTGAATAACGGAAAGCAAATGTTTGAATGAATTCAACGAGCACAGTTAACAGAGTTTAATTTCTATTAGGTCCACAATCAGCTAAATGCAAGTCCACGTTAAGTTAACAGAAAATCGTTCCAACTCAAATGTAGATGATATATTGAGAAACAAACATAGGATTAGTGAAAAGAGGCTGTGTTGAATATAGCAAATTTATTTTGTTGACAGAATGGAACAACAAATATCAGTACAATAAAACTGAAATTTGACATCTTGTTTTAAATTGAACTTTAGAAGGCTTATTTGTGGTACCTTTCTAAACTTTATTTTGAGCGGCTCTTGCTGTGAGTTGTTTATATTAAAATAATATTGGTGTATATTTTATAAATATATATAAAACCCATAAAACACATATGAATTAAAAAAATATTTAAATAGTTACATTAATGGTACAAAGGAATCATCAGTTCAAAAAAGGTTTGTCCATCAAAATTAGCAGATGGCAAGAAGTCATACAGCATACATAATCTTGCCCTACATGATCCTTGAACATGTTCCATATGCGTTTCCTAAAGAGCTTAAGATGATTTGCTTGCAGTAAATCTAAGCTCAAGTCTAGGCTGTGAAGACTGAATTCGTCAGAATGGAAAGTGACTTCTTTAAAACTTAAAATGAGTCATCGTGAGATCTTTCTTTCACACACATGGAGGTTTTTTCAAGCCTCTGTACACATAAAGTGATTATAGGCTTGGGGGATAAAGGAGTTATCTGATACTTATTTGTATTTAATTCCACTGGTTTGTTTTTTGCTGCCAAAACAGTGTTATTACAAGTTATTAATTAAACATGCTTTCACTGAGTTCATGTCAGCTGAACATTGCTCACTTCAGGTCTCACTTTGTCTCTATTAAGTCAACATGAATTCAGTATACATGCAACAAGGGTGGCCCGATTCTGTTTTGTCATCCTCGATACCAATACTGACAACTATGTTAATATATTTGTCTGGATGCGCTCAGAATCGTAAATGGGTCTCTACTTCCTCTATGGTGCCTATGTACATTATACAATTTGAGTTTCTACATCCATGTAGAGTATAAAGTACCCATTATGGAAATCTGCATACATGGACATTAGACATATTATAGACTGTTTGGGTGCATTTTAAATCCTAGATAGTGCACTATATAGTGAGTAAAGAGCCATTCGAAACTTGCTGCTCCTTTATTTATGGCTTGTTGCCCAAAGTTTAGTTAAGCATTTATGTAATAGTTCGGAATTTTCCCCTTATCCAATCCAATGATTTTGAGCTCTCACATTTTTGCATTTAAAACTTCACAGTGTTGAATGATCCATACGCTAACAATTTGACCACAATTTAAATGGAAAAAATAACATTCAATCATAGACCTATCAATTATACACACACAGCTTGAATAATCTCCAAGGAAAGAGAATGCTAATAAAATACTTATGCTAATAAGATACTCTGGAGCAGCCATACATGAGTTTAAGGTCGCATAAACAGTGCCAGCTAGAGTGGCCTGTAGCCCTGTAGCTTGGGCTGTGGTGCAGTGGAACTGTGTTCTCTGAAGTGACGAGCTCCATCTATTAACTCTGGCATGAGTGGTGTTTATGATCCAGAACTAATCATCCAACCAGAATCTGACTTCAGTAATGCTCTTGTAGCTGAATGCAATTAAATCCTCACTGTAATGTTCCAAAATCCACTCTCTAACAATACTATTAATATGTATTTCCTTTGGTTCTGTAATCTTTCTGCATCCATACCCTGTACAGGTGGACCTGTTCGGTTCTCCACTTTGAGAGAAAGTGCTACTTTAATGTGTCCTATGATATGAAGAGAATGGCGTGCCGCAATATATCACAAAAACAAAGATAATCAGATTAATAACTGCTGCTTGTTTACTTATTATTGGTACTTGTCGTGACACTCATATTGTTGTGGCCTCTCATACAAATGTGTTTGTCAGCAACCACTAGAGATGTGGGTCAGAGTATCACTACTTATTTGCTATCTGATACGAACCATGATGGGATGGATGATAAACCGCAATATAAACAGATGGGCCATATTTCAAATATAGCCTGCAGCATCCAAGATTCATTTATTATCCCATATCAACAGTAATTCAACAGTCAAACAGGACTCCCCATCCAGCAGTCTAAGACACACCGAGATGTACCGCTGAGGACGGAAGCTTGTAGCAGCTAATTTTGTAATTTTGTGATATGAGCAGTAATGAATTATGAAGATTTAGCTAAATTAATTGAGCATGAATTAAGATGGGGAAAAAAAGCAGCATCCTACATGCGCTCCAGTCTGTACGCCTCTGTTCGAGTGTATGTGTACATGTGTGTCTGTGCTAATGTGCATATGCTTAGAGCATGTGTTAATTGTATCTGATTTGTTACTTTGTTGAGCTGTGTTGTCGGAACAGGAGTAAATGAATGTTTTATGAGTCAGGGCCTGTGTAAATGTGGCAGTTCCCCAGCCTTGTGCTGTCATTTCCAATTTCGTGTTATCCTGCTTCCCACTCCCAAAGCTCTAAACACAACAGAGCACTTCTCAGACAACTTAATTATGGGGGGAAATTTAGTTTGAATGTTTTACTTTACACCTCGGGTCACACTCAGCCACAGGTCGCCGGCTGGTCAATAGACACCTGTGTCAGACTTCTGACACACAACACAGGTACATATAAATAGGGAAACACTCAAGGCCAATCCCTTAAGCATATGTCTGGGAACATATCTTTTACATATCTAAAATACATTGTTTCTTATTCATGTTTGGTAGCTCTTTGTCAAAACCCTTTAATAAAGGAATTATTCCAGAAATACCACATAGATCAAATACACACAGATCAGCTAAAATATTAAAACCACCTGCATAATATTATGTAGGCCCCCCTCGTGCCACCAAAAGAGCTGTGACCCATGGCTCCAAGACAGCAGCACTTTCTTTAAGTCCTGTAAGTTGCAAGGTTGAACCTCCATGGACCAGATTAGCTTGTACAGCACATCCCACAGATCAGACTAAGATCTGGGGAATTTGGAGGCTGACTGCTGTGAGGACTTGACTGTATTTTGCTCATGCATTACTGATAGTGCGCCATTAGTTCCGGACCACCACCGTCACTCCAAATCAGTTTCCCTACCCCAGTAGCCCAATCCTTGGTGGTGTCATACCTCTGTAGCCAACCCACTGGGCATGATCTCTTTAGACTCATGTGTGGCTGCTCATTCAACTGGCACTGTTTTCCTGTGGAGATTATACTAGCTGTGTGTGTGATTTGACACCTGTGTCGGCAATGGGTGAACCTCAAAGTACCTGAATCCACTAATTAGGGGGGGTGTTTGGATAATTCTGGACAAAGCTAGGGTGTGTTGTTGTAGCTTATCAAACCTAGGCAGGCTGGAAATGACAACAACAAATTTGAGATCTTTTTCACGCATAAAAAATCATGAATTTCATTAGAAACCAGAGAGAAAAATCCTGAAGAAGTTTTGAGATGGGTCTGCCGCACATGCCCCAAATTTTCTGGGGTTCCAAATAAAATGACTGGTCTGTGCCATTTGAAGTTTTGTTAATGTGTGGTGAAGTATTAATAAGCAGAACTCCATTCATTTAAATGTGGTCAGAAATTGAATGGAAGTTTACTGAGCAAAAAGGGTTTACATGAAAACAAAGGAAATGACAAATGACACCTCGGATTGCTGGGCGGAACGTTTTGATATATAGGTTGTCTGGGTGAACGCTATGGTTTGAGGCGCATTAAGTGCAAACGAAGAATTTCAGTGGGCAGGCCCATAATTAATAAGACATTCTGAAATTTGCATTTTGAGATATGCAAAAACATAATGCACTACAACTACAATTACATTGATTGAGATGTTAGCTAATGTTTACTAAAGCTTGTCCAACTTTGTATCAGTTGCTACAGAGTGCTTTACAGATATGTCTCTTGTGGACAGGTGTCAAAGCACTTGAGGAAAGTACTGCTAAGGCTGCATCCGTAACAAACTGAAGACATCTGGCTCAGTTAATCTGTATGT
The DNA here is from genome assembly GCA_037974485.1 of Hemigrammopetersius urotaenia. Lineage (NCBI taxonomy): Eukaryota > Metazoa > Chordata > Actinopteri > Characiformes > Alestidae > Hemigrammopetersius > Hemigrammopetersius urotaenia. The sequence continues at coordinate 20,786,058 of JBBPDC010000007.1, read as the reverse complement.
TTTGGGCATATACGTTTGGAAGAGAGACACCACCATCCAAGATTTTCAGAATCTTATGGTAAGCTCCTACTTGCAGGATCACGTGATACCGTAGTCACTCCAGCACAGCTGGCGTACTAATATACATCATATAAACTCCATAAGAGACAGCCATGACACTCATAAAAAGTGCTCTCCATATGGAGCAACAGCATCCACTGCGTGTAGAGAAGCTGTTTCATGAGCCACATAGGACCAAGGTAGTAAAGCGTTAAGGAACACAGTGTATAAGTACACACAGAGGCCTCAACAGGGAGCTACAGGGCTAAACTGAGGAGAGCACAAGTTATACTTAATGAATGAATAATGGCATTGAGGAATCTACATATTTAGGCAGTACACCCTGTTTACCGAGTAAAAAAAGGCACATGTTTTGTTATTGTTCCACAAAAGCACAGATGCAGAGAGGCGCTTTATCCGGCTAATATATGCCAGATTCGACCCAGCGCTGAGACTTCCATTCTCCAGGACACATTTAGCGCTAATGTTGCACAGCATTAAATCAATAAGCAATGGATTGTAATGGCCTAAATCTATTAGCCACGGAAGACAAACCTCTGACTCAAAGTTCCCATCTTTTTCCTTCCTGAATCCTGTTACACAGAACATAACCCCCTCTCAAAAAGCAACATGTGATGTATTCTGCTTGATTAGTGAAGTATTAAATGGGAGTAATTTAAAGTAATGGTCCATTAGACAGCCCTGACAAGTAGGCTTCTCTCCAAAAACTCACTGGACAGGAGCAGCATTACTGGATCTAAATGAATATAAAATGAGGGGGCTGGGGGCAACGGCACATGGGGGCATCAGAATGCCAGAAAAGAATGATGAGGATGAGATAGCGATTTTGTGTGTTCTTCCATGTATATTTCCAAAAACAGTCAGGCGGGTTCCTACTGCTCTTGAAATAGACCATTACATTCCTATTACTGGTCATGCCTAAATTATTTGGAACTTTTGGGATAGCAGAGTGAGGAAAAGAAAAAAAAACGCTGTGTTTTTTTAAACATGCTACACAAATAGCCTGTGTCCTTGAACTATCCATGCATGCTAATATGGCTGTGACAGTGTCCCCTCCAATCCTCCTGCACTCTTCCAAAGTCCATTAGAGTAAAACATCCCTTCTGCCATTCCTGCCATTGTCAATATGTCTTCATCCTCCCGTCTTTGGGGGCTTATGAGGAAAGGTATCAGAAAGCAGATCAGGCAACTGAGGGTATTGCACGTGCCTCCCCCAGTAAGACAGCTGGGCTAAAGTGCTTTTGGCAGGGGTCTGCTGCAGTGAACTAATGGCGCTCGCTGGGTGACAGGCTGAGGAAGAGGCCCACTGAAGGCCCCCTTGCTCGTCCCACATGTCTGCTCGGGCTGCTGTCTCATCTGTGTGCCATCCACCCACAAGGACAGCCAGCTAATTTAGGCATGCCCAATGACAGCCATGAAATGATGGGTAGTTTGGTCCTTTTTCAAGAGCAGGAAAAACCCATCAACCATCCTTGGAAGTATATGCACATTCACAGCCACACAGCGTACAGTGAAATTCTCACAGCCAGCACTCGCACGGCATCTAGATACAGATTATAATATGTCAACACTGTCGTATTATCTATGTTTATTTTTTCTATTTATTTTATTTGCACAGACTAGCAGCCCTAACATTGTATATTCAGTTGTGATGGTCGGAAGAAAGCCAGCAGTTATTTATGGAGCAGTATGTTATTCTTAGGACAGCGGAGACACGGACATGGCACAATAGTGCTGTGGGAGTTTTTAAACACTGTGTCCACTTACTGTCCACTCTTTCAGACACAGTAAGTGCACTGTTGGTCCTCCTTACAGATGTGATGTTACTGATGCGAGTGTGTGTTGGTCATCTTCTAGTGCCTCAACAGTAGCCAGTTTCTGGTGGACTCTTCTCAAACCAGCAGTAACACTGAGGTGTTTCAAAATGATAGTTATTATATAGTTATATATATTATATAGTTATTATAGTTTAAATTATTTGGTTCACATATATAGTAACTGGAGCTGATAAGTAGCCAATATATGTATGTACAAAGTACTCATACCTCATGAAGTATCTTGATTCTGGTGGTCTCCAATTTCTCACACATTCAAGGCTCAATTGTACTAAGACTGAGTTTAGGATTTTATGACTCATAATCTTTTAAATTTTAATATACAAAATGTTACTTTAAATCATTTTAAATCTATTTGTTTGCCATATGTTGATGCAAAGAGTAAATTCTTTAGTCAAAATGAACCTTACACAACAGTGAGCGACTTTACAAAGGAAATGTGATATTATGTGGCCTTCTGTTCTGGAAACATTTACACAGAAGGATAACCAAGGCCTGCTGATGGAAAGCGACAAGCATTTTTGTAGAGCTGTGGAACATTACAAAAACATTGGTTGGGTGATTTCGCTGCAATTTGGTCGGGGAAGATGAGAAGAGATAGCACAGCTGCTCCCAGCTTCACTTTCAGCACCTCAGTCGGGGCAAAGTGCTGTGTTTGACCCTGGATTTCTTTTTCACTATTTATTCTCAGCATTTGCTTGCATCACACAAAGTGGGTGTGCTGAGAAGATTTCAAGTTTTCATGTCACTTTTCTTGCGGTGAGTAAATGCTTACATGTATTCCGTGGCAGTCTGACACAGCCGTGAAGCTCTGAGGCATGGCACCTTACATACACAATACAGTTACGTTTGAATCTGCTTTGGCAAAAGAGGTGAAATTACAGAAAATAAGATTTGACAATCATTTGTCTTCACCACAGCGAGAGGTGGCTCATTCCCCACAAACATGCTTTTAGAGTAGGACTGAATTCTTTAAATGTTACCCGATCTGCCGTAATGAGTCGGAAGTCAGTGTTCTATTTATTGAGATACGGACTGATTATGTTGAAAAACATAAAAAATATCGCTTTTTCTTTTTTGGTCTTATATGAAAGAAAAGGTCTTCAAGGTTAATCTCTCAAAGTTTCATCATAGAAATATTTGCGAAAATGTACTTAAATGGCGATTTAATCTGAGTTGTAGCTCTCAAATCTTACAAAAGAATGTCCAAAATAAGTGCTGTTTTCGCCTCTCCTCTGAAACGTCACGGTCTTGAAGCAGCTTTCATAACCAGTAACGAAACCCAATGAGTCCACATGATGTAGAGATGCGTTGATGTCTAAGCGGCCTTCCCCATCTTTTCAAACACAGTGAGAGTGACCAGAGCTTTTTCCAAAAGATGTTCCAACTCCTGCGCAAAGCTGCATGTGGAGGAGGAAGTGGTTACTGCATTAAGAAATGCTCTCTGCATGCTGTGGAAAGTTAAACAAATAACTCTTCATCTAGAAGACAGCAGGTGATAAATTAAAATACATGATTTCTTTTTTTTCCTCTGCAAGACATTAACTGGAATCAGACTGTGGCAAATTATACATCCATTATTTCCTGTATTTTTGTGGCTATTGTGTTAAAGCAGTTTAATTGGTGGCAGTTTCTATACTAGGATGTTACGTAAACAGAACTCCTGTGATAAATCATAGATACCTGTGATAAATCAGAAAAAATTGGCTTACAGTCATCATGAAATGAGAATTTCCCAATTTCTCTTTGCTAATGTACCGTAAAATGTGCCTGGATATATTTGGCATGACCCTTTATATGAAGTAAGTTGGCCCCTTATAGTAATGCATGAACACAGCACCGCACAGCACACAGTGTGAACAACCCATTTGCCAAGTGAAGCAGGGGCCTGCCACCAACGTGGGGGCACCTGGGGAGCAGTGTGTGGGGACGATACCTTGCCTAAGGGTAACTCAGTGGTGCATCTGGCAGTCCTGGGGTTCAAACCTACAGCCTTCCAATCGCAGTGGCAACTCCAGAACCACCAGACAACCAACTGCCCTACAATCTGATTGTAGTGTGGATTCAAACTGCTGCCTGTTCTGATTCTCGTCATTTAGTGTCCTACATTCTACCACCAGGTGGACATTATCATATCATATCAGAGACTACATTCCTGTTTCTCTGTGATTCTTAAAGAACCTACATCAAGAAAACCTTTTCCTCCTTTAATTCCTCTGAAATAAAGAAATGTAATGTAGTATTCGTTAAAGGTCCCATGACATGAAAATTTCACTTTATGAGAAATTGTCTATGGTCCTGCAATGGCTAGAAATGGCGATTGGTGTAAAGAGTGTTTTGATCATCCTGCTTTGATGCAAACAGAACGGCAGTCTCTAGAATTTGGCCCCGTATGACATTATATGAGGAATGGTTACCTCCCCTTTCTTATTTCGCACTCCTCCCTTAAAAAAACTCTACCGACTGTCAATGTGATTGTGTGAAAGACCACTTTGCAGTTGCTTGGTGCTTAAATGTATAAATGTGAAATTTATTTATTTTTGTTCCTTCATGCGAGTCTCTGAAGAACCAGTTGTCACGGTCGCTTCGCCTTCCCCCCCATACACCGCTCCTTTTCTCCCGAGTATTAGTTCTCCTGTCATTCTGCCACCTAGTCTTGTCTGCCTGTGTTCCAATCTCCCTCCGTTCCTTCCTTCCTCCCTTCGTCTCCGTTCCCTTGTAGTCTCCCCGCTCCATTTGTATCCCTCCCAGTTAGAACTTGACTCACCTGTGTCTCATTTCCCCATTACCTCACCGCACCTGTTTCCCCTCCTCCGTCCCTACTTAAACCCAGTCTGGCCTCAGGTCTGGTATGCCCGTATTTGTTCTACCCTGTGTGTTGCCCAATGTTTGACCTGGTTGCCTTTCTGTGTATTTACATGTTCTGTTTCTCTTTGTTTTTGCAGACTCATGCTCCCCAGTCACACCACCAAATTATCTTAGGGCTTCCCTGGCTGCATCTTCATAATCCCTACATTGATTGGCATGCTCACACCATCCTCTCCTGGTCCCCTTCATGTCAGAACACCTGCTCGGTCCCCTCACTCCCCATCCATGCCACGTCCATGGAGAGCCCGTTGTCACAAGTCCCCGTAGATGTACCCTCTGAATACGAGGACGCATTTTCTGTGTCTAAGGCTACCCGTCTTCCTTCGCACCATCCCTGGGATTGCGTGATCGACCTGATTCCTGGAAAGAGCCCGCCTCGGTCGCGTGTTTATCCCTTGTCCGAGCCTGAGACTCGGGCAATGAATAAATACGTGGCTGAGATGTTGGCACAGGGGTTTATCAGACGATCGTGCTCTCCTGCCTCCGCCAGTTTCTTTTTTGTGGAGAAGAAGGACGGGGGTCTCAGGCCCTGTATTGACTACCGTGGGCTCAATGATGTCACAGTGAGGTTTACCTACCCTCTGCCTCTGATCCCGGCTACCATCAGGCTTCTCCAGGGGTCCACCATCTTCACAAAGCTGGATCTCCAGAGCGCGTACAATCTGGTGCGAATTCAGGCGGGTGATGAGTGGCTTACCGCGTTTAGTACGGCCTCCGGTCACTATGAATATTTGGTCATGCCATACGGGTTGGCAGACGCACCCTCTGTCTTCCTGGGGTTTGTTAACGACGTCCTGCGACACATGTTTATTTGTGGTCATCTATATTGATGACATTTTAATTTACTCGAAAACATACTCAGAGCACATCCAGCACGTGCGCAAGGTTCTCACCGCCTGTTGGAACACAGGTTGTATGCGAAGGCGGAGAAATGTGAATTCCAAGAAGGAAGTCACGTTTCTCGGTCACCGCATCAGCCGGGAAGGGATTTCGATGGAGGGGGCCAAAGTAACGGCCGTATCTGAGTGGCTAGAACCCACGACCGTCAAGGGCCTGCAGCAGTTCCTGGGGTTAGCGAACTATTATCGCAGATTCATCAAAAACTACAGTACAGTGGCTGCCCCTTTAACATCCCTCCTCCGAGACAAATCAAAAGAAATCGTGTTCACACTGGCCGCATGCAGCCTTTGCGTGGCTTAAACAAGCCTTCACCTCCGCCCCTGTGCTCCGTATGCCCGATCCAGAGAGGCAGTATGTCGTGGAGGTGGATGCCTCGGAAGTAGGAATTGGGGCAGTCCTGTCCCTGTATCATGGTTTCCCCAGGAGCTTGCACCCCTGTTCTTTCTTTTCCAGGAAACTGATGGAGGCAGAGAGGAACTACGATGTCGGCAACCGCGAGCTGCTTGCTGTGAAGGAGGTGTTGGAAGAGAGGCGCCATCACTTAGAGGGAGCTCGACCGCCGTTCATAGTCCTCACCGATCACCGCAACCTGGAGCATGTTCGACGAGCCAAGAGGCTGAATCCAAGGCAGGCACGGTGGGCTCTTTTGTTTGGCCGGTTCAATTTCCAGATCTCATATCGTCCGGGAAGGCTGAATGGTAAGGCAGACGCGCTGTCGCATCAGTTCGGGGCTGAGAAGGACGCAGGGAACCCGAGCCCATCCTTCCGCCTTGGTTTTTCGCAGCGCCTCTGCATTGGGACCTAGACGATGACATTCCTCCCGAGTGCCCCGGAGATAAGCAGTACGTCACGGAGGCGCTGCGGCCGAGGGTGATGGAATGGGCTCATGTGACCCCCGCAACCGGCCACCCGGGCGTTACGAGAACTCTGGAGGTTGTTGCACATAGGTACTGGTGGCCCTCTCTGTCTAGAGATGTGTGCCACACAGTGCTCTCGTGCTCGGTCTGCGCCACCACGAAGAGCCCCAGCACTCTACCTGTCGGAAAATTAATGCCCCTACCAGTGCTGGATAGACCGTGGTGTCACCTAGCGGTGGACTTTGTCACGGATCTTCCGTCATCCAAAGGGTACACAACGGTGTTGGTTGTGGTTGATAGGTTCTCGAAGGGCTGTCGATTCATCCCATTCCGTTATCTCCCCTCTGCCCAACAGGTCGTGGAAGCTTTGTTCCAGTCTGTGTTCCATTGCTATGGCATCCCGGAGGATATCATGTCCGACCGCGGCCCCCAGTTCACCTCGAAGGTCTTGAGAGCGTTTATGGGGCATTTGGGGGCTGCAGTCAGCCTGACCTCTGGGTACCATCTCCAGTCAAATGGTCAGGCGAAGCGGACCATCCAGGAGCTCGGCCGATACCTCCGGGCTTACTGTCACAGCCAGCAACACGACTGGGCAGACTTCCTGATCTGGGCAGAGTATGCTCAGAACTCGATGCGACACTCCGCCACCGGCCTGACCCCTTTCCAGTGTGTGCTTGGGCGTCAACCCCCGCTGTGCCCGTGGGACCAGTGCCCTTCTGAGGCTCCGGGAGTGGATGACTGGTTCTGCCGAGCAGAGTGGGTGTGGGAGGACGCACACACATCCATCCAGCGTGCGGTTCGTCGGTTTAAAGACCGAGCTGATCGTCGGCGGAGAGAGACGCCTCCCATCAGGGAGGGTGACAGAGTCTGGCTGTCCACAAAGGATCTCCCCTCGAACCTCCCGTGTAAAAAGTTATCCCCCCATTTCACCGGCCCCTTTTTGGTTTTGGAACGAGTTAACCCCGTATCCTTTAAGTTTGAGTTGTCCTTTACCTGTCCCGGAGCACGAGACCTGCTTCCGTTTATTTTGTCCCTTGTTTTTTCTGTTCTTCTCTCAGCCTGTTTGTTTTCCCATTATTGTATATAGTTCTCATTAAACCTGTTTAGTCACCGCTTAACCCTGCGTCCTTTCCCCTCTCCTTAATGACACCACTCCATCTTAGGGAGTTTTTCCTTGCCACTGTCGCCGTTACTCTTGGCTTGCTCATCAGAGGCACTTCATTCACACACA
>JBBPDC010000007.1:20762737-20775607 GCA_037974485.1 Hemigrammopetersius urotaenia | reverse complement strand
CCCCTAAGTGAACCCACAACAGTCCCACTTAACCCCTTAAGGCCCGAACAGCCAGTCCTGCCCGCCAGCTCGCCACATTATTAACCTTAATTTCATGTTATGGAGTTAAATAAGTGGTCAATAAAACTCAGTCATGTGAAAGGTTGTTCTTTTGTTTATTGAGCTACTGATTAAATTTGTATTTTTTAAAGGGGGTGTACTCATTTAAGCTGAGCACTGTACATGCATTTCATCAGGGCTATTGTAATCATGTTAACAGGCTGTGTTTGAGTCACAGTGAAGGTGACAGAGACAGAGCCGAATCAGAAAACTTCCAGATTGATTAGATGCTAGAGGGCGCTCCTGAGTGAGTCCAAATTTATTGAAATCATACGGATCCTAATACGGATTAGCCTTTCAACAAACAAATGCCCATGTTATCTCAAGACAGAATAGCAAATAATATTTCAACACTGCTGTCATATTTATGCTTTTCAGTGGTAATGACTGGAATTTTTAATAGTGAATGAGTATGGCCAAAGTCTATGGTCAAAGACCTCTCTATATATTGTTATGACTGACCTGAAGATATGATCACATTCATTCATTTTCTGTAACCACTTAATCCTTACGATGTTTGCAGGTACCCTGAGCCTATACCTGGGCCAACGTGCACAAGGTAGGGACCCACGCTGTGGTTGACATTTAACATACGATCTACATCAATTCATTTTTATATAGAAAATTATGTAGAGTTCATTAACTTTCTTGAAATGTAAGAGCGCAAAAAATAATATCAGCTCCCAGAAAGACTCTTCTCCATCCTGCTGCGGAGCTTAGCCTGGTGTGAAATACAGGCCAATCGTGTTGAGCTCATCCAAGAGGGAATAATAGATTTCCCCCCACCTCCTATGTCTGATGCTGTGGTATGTGTGTGCCCTGATGGGCACAGGCTTCATAACAGAGAATATGGGGCTTGTTTTGTGAGCATGAGGGCTAAAAAGCCTCTTCACATGTGGAGATAATATCTGCTCTAATTGAGTGCCGTGTTGGGAGCCAGACTTACTCAGGCTGCCCACCCTCCTGTTGCTCGCAACAGTTGTACTCCGGCCAGCACACAGAGATTATTATGGATGACAGATGCCACCATCTTTGGGGAAATAGAAGGATTATGTTGTTCTGGCAGGCTCGGTAGAGCGCAACATGACAATGAAATCCGAATAAACTGGTTTGAGGCAGGGCTGTAGACAATAACCAGATCCACAGGGGGTAAAAGAGACTCCGATAGGAAGATGCCAAGGCAATGGCTTTACAGACAACACAGATACACTGCTGTACATTTTATATACTTTTAGATACTGCTTTAATTCTTTGGAAATGCTCTACATGCACAGAGTGCATCAATATCAGTCATTTCCTGGTTGCCACATCTTCAGATTGTTATTAGATGTTGCAAGTGATGGATCTAGCCATGCTCCACTTAGAAATGGTGTCTTTCAAAGCAACACCTGTCATGCTGGACGAGCTCTAAAGCGCATTTACAATACATCTCATTCAGTTTAACTCGGTTTTTGTCCGAATATTCAACTGGTGGCATTATAGTGACTCTAAACAAAATGCACAGAATTTCACATGAAACAGAATGAGATTTTTTTCAAGCACTCTGTAAAGGTTGACAGACTCCACTACAGTGGTTACAAAAGAATATCCTTGTGAGTGGAGTACGGATACACATGAAGTGGCTAGCTGTCCTTGCTCTAACCAACTCTTGATTAATGTCATCAAAACTGTCATGGAACACAGTACATCACAGGAGCTCAGGTCAAACTACAGTTAAGCAGTCAATTGCGCTAGCAGTTAAACAGTCATGCAAAATACAAAACAAGAAAATTTAGCACCCATTTAGAAAACTATACTTGATTTTGCCCAACAAAGTAGCCACAGGCTATTGGACAGATTATTGTGTGACAGAGAGAGGAGTTGCAGAGTGTGATGGCAGTAGGAAAGAAAAAAATGTGGCGATCGGTGGAGCACTTTATGCTGGTGAGTCTGTGGCTAAAGGTACTTCTCAGTACAGCCATGACACTGTAGAGCATGTGATCAATGATGAGAAGACAATTTTACTGGATTGCATAAAAATCTCCCTGACATAAAGTCTACTGAACCAAATGGAATGGATTTCAAGAGTTGCCTGTGTTAACAGGTAAGTTAGTTCACAAACTACAAATTTGTGTGTACCTGGTTCCAGATCTGCTTGGTCTTCAGCAGCATGCTCATGTCTCTCCTCCTCCCCTGATTATTAACACCTGTGGCTTGTTTTCTCTCTAATACTGGACTGTTTTGTGCCTTTTCCTTTATATTTTGCCCAGCTGGTAATTTTGTTCTTGTCTGTATTTACTGCTGTTCAGCCTTTGTTTACATTTTGAGGAGCTGTCAATCTTAGCTAAGCTTTTACATTTTGCCTTGCTCGTCCCTGGGTATATTTTTGTTTTGGTTTGCTAGACTTTGATTGTTGTTTTTGCTAGCTTTAGCTGTTAGCTGTAACCATTAGCCTACTGTCTCCTATCTGAGGCCTCAGCTGTTTTAGCAGTAGCTGTTAGCTTTTTCCATTAGCTGTAAAAGGGAAGATTTTGAAATGGGCTATGTGTTTTTAGAATGCAGTTTATGTCAGTCCTTTTATGAACAGCGTGTCTGAGCCTAAGACACGCTGACATAGAATGTAAACATATATCTCAGACTTATAAATCCACCAATTGCCACAGGAGACTAGAGCTTTTCACTGACTTCCAGAACTGGATAACACATTTTTTGAGGTAGTCAACCATTAACATCTCAACCATTTACTCAGAAAATGAACAAAACAGAATATCCTGAAAGGAGCCTGAGGTCATTAAATCTCCTCAGGACTGGGCTGTGGAAGAGTGGAAATGTGTTCTCTGAAGTAATGGAGCTCCATCTAATCCATGTGGGATGATGTGGGGTGGCTTTGTGACCCAGAATTAATCATCCAACATCAGTATAGTAATCCCCCAGTTTTATGTGGATCAGGAGTTGCGGATTCAGTCACATGTGGATTTTTTTTTGAGAACTGAACTCATAGTTTTACGAAAGGAAATTTTAATTCGAGTACGGATTTACCTTTACATTTTCTTTAAGAGTAATGCATTAAACAGAGTTTAAAATAACAAAGTGTTCTGGGCGCATATATGGGGGCATACTCATGGTTCACACTATAAAAAAGCTTTTTTTTTACCAAAATACAACACGATTTTTCAATACATGTGTGTGTTCTTGGAACGTAACCCCTGCAAAAAACAGGGGATTACTGTACTTTACTAATGCTCTTGTGGCTGAATGCAACCAAATAATGAAATCATCGCACATATGTTCTGAATGAAACTTAATGTTGAGGTTGTTACTGCAGCAAAAGGAGGGGTGGGGAGTAACTCCCTGTTGACATCCAAGAAACACTGGGTGTGCAGTTACCGAGTTTTGAAAGAATGTAACTTATAGGTGGCATAGCGCGATATGATGAGCACATGAGTTTCATTAAGCTCACAAATATAGTACTGAAGTCCACCTGAAATTAATCAGACCATTTTGTCAGTCTATTCATCACTGGTCAAATGCAGCTGAAGAAATCATATAAAAAAATATAATATTAAGAAATGATAATGTGAGACCCCCCCACACACACACACACACACACACACATACATCCCTAAATAGTATCAAGAGACCATGCTCATCTATGCCAAATACCCTCCTTCACTCAGAAATAAGTCACAGTACTGATTCACAATAACTTTAAACGATTTTTCAGTAAAAGATTGGTCTGAGATTTCTTTGTGCTCAAACCTTTGAATTGAGTGTCCAGACTGGCCGGTGGAGTGTTCTGCAGTACTCATTGTGTGCTTTATGTGCCTTATTAATAAGGTTTAATATCTAAGAGGCTAGTCTTGCATGATTTACTTTCAATGATGAGATTTCATGAACTTTGTTCAATCCTACAGATAAATCTTGATAAACGCTCATTTTTTCTCACAATATCAAGTGCAGGAAACTGAATATATATACCTATATATGGAATATCCTCATAATTGTGGTCAGTTTAGCTTACTGTAGATATCCATCCACATGAGACCAGAGCTTCTGAGACTATGGCCACTTTGAGGCCAGTTACTTCTAGATCAGTCACACTGCCGTCATTTTATTTATCATTCAAAAGGCAGCGCTGTTGTTGTTTTAAGGGAGCCCAGAGAATATGAATAGAAAAGTAAAAGGGGAGGGGGGTTGCATCATTTGCCAAATTAAAGAGTTTAAACATCTTTGTGCTGTGAAACATTTTAGAGAGAATTTAGTACGCAATAGCAATTGGCAAAACATTTTCCGAGTGGCTTATTTGTTTATTTTTGTCCACCTCGCCCCCTGCTTTATTAACATATGAAAAGCCTCTGCAGCAGCAGCAGCCACTAGTAAGGACAACGGAACCGCAGATTAGCACTTCGCAACAAACAACAGCAATTAGTAACAGAGAAACAGCATTACATGCTGAGGCCCAAAAAATCCCCCCGATGCCCCACAATTCACTGGAAAGTCCAAGGTCATTTCATCCCTGTTTTCATGCACTATTACTGCTCAGTACAGTACACATAAAGATTTTCTGAATATAAAACATCAAAAATCAACATCTAGGTGTACAGAAATGTCAGATTACCTTAATAATCCAAACCCTAAACAGCAACCGCATTGTTTAAGTTGCTTAAATAAGCATTTAAGCGCATAGAAACCACATTCTCTGTGTCAAATAATGGCCATGTTTTGACTCACAACCCACAGCATCCCCCTGCTTGTTTGATCCATTTCAGATCCAGTGGCTGTTAGTTCTCAGAGAAGGTCAGCTTCTGACCTTTAAAACCCTGGTACAACAGATCTAACACCTCTCCGAACATCTCTCAGCAGGGTATAGAGAATATTATCGAGGGTTTGTGTGTGTGTGTGTGTGTGTGTGTGTGTGTGTGTGTGTGTGTGTGTGTGTGTGTGTGTGTGTGCATGCACCTGTATAGTCCTGTACATTTATCATTGAATGAATCTGAATGGTATTTTTTCACGTTGCTCTGTCCTTTACATTAGTCATGTCCTCTGAAAGGGTTATCTTACATCCTGAACTGAATGACTTTTCTTCCTTTCACACAATAGACCATGTACAATTATGGAATGACCTCAGAAAATGGGTGTACCAGACCAGTTTATTGCTCCATTGACAGATGTTTATGGTCATGACAGAAAATAGACAAACATATTGGTTGCCAAAAGAGTTAGACAAGACTGCATGCTATGACAACACTTGTTCAAGCTTATTAAGAGAAGCAGCAATGGAGGAAAATGACTGAGGATTCAAGATTAGTGGAAGAAGCAATAATAACCTTTGATATGATGCAACAAAAACATCAGAAAATAAAAAAGCCAGAAGCCATTGTAAGACAAGAAAAAAACCCAGAAGATAAAGGTTATGACAAGAGGAAGAATTTATCATTGACTTCATCATTATCAAGATGAAGCAGTGGGGCAGCTTTTTCCTGTTTAGCTGTAAAGAAATACAACAAAAATAGAATTATTCAGCCTATACTTCTTCTGTATTTATTTATTTATGTATGTTTGTAAAAGCTGGAAGGTAAAAAAGCAGGAAATGAGGAAATGAGGAAAATTTCAACTGGTGAAGACCCTTTAGGGCAAAGAAAACAAACAAATTGATTCTTGGACATATTATGAAAAGAACCAATTCATTGGAAAAGACAATTAAGCTTAGAACATGAAAAAACGGCCAGCAACAAGACAGATGGATACAATCAGAGATATAATGAACAAGCAATTAAGAAGCCTGAAAACCCAAGCAAAAGATATTCACCAGAAATACCGTATATATGGTCACTAGGAGTTGGGAACCAACCGGATGATTTATGATAATAATCATAAGGTGGAATCAGGGTGTATTCTATCTTGTGATTTTTTATTACTAAGCACAATCCAGGTGGTGCTTCGTGATAATAATCAGAAGGTAGAATCAGGTCGATCTAGTTTGGTTAGAATGCGGTTGATGGATATCAAAATTTGATTTGCTCCTTAGTAATGTGATTTTGGTCTAATTATGGCAGTGAACTTGAACTGATCACTAGTTATGCTGTAACAGAATAGAAGAAATATGATGAGTGCTGTACCTTTCCCTAAATTTGAGTGAGTGTGATTTTTTGCCATTTTTTGCTTGGTTGAATGTAACATGGCTTCCGTCTCTGAGTTCATCATCTATCTGATAATGTATCTAGTGTACCAGGATCCTACTCATGCTCAGTTAACAGAGGGTTAGATTTGTGAAGGTGTAATCATGCCCTCTGAGCATGTATTTAATACCCAGAGGTTTGGCCTGGCCACTCCTTTAAGTGGATTTCCACTCTGATGGGCTGTTTGTTTATTGGAGTGGCTGTTGTTCTGGATGCACTCCATGGAGGATACAAATTGCATTATTCACGGCAGGCAGGCCAGTAATGGCACCGATGAATGATGGCCCCCATTTCACTCCTGACAGAGAAGGTCGGGAGAGGAGCTCTATACAATTACCACTGAGATTCTGTTCAATCAGAGCAGCTCTATAGCCTCACCAGGCAGAGCGGAGGGAAGCACTTAGCTGCACCTGTTTCAACAGTTGATTGTATGCCTGCTTCTCAAGTGCTGTTTTTTCCATTACAGAGGAAAAGTTCTGGCTATGCAAGTGATATCCTTTTCATCGACTTCCAGTTGGAGTTTGATAAGCTTGTCTGTTTCTGTGGTTCAGCCGGTGCTGAGGTCTAGCTTGAACTAGTGAGTATAATTTGACTAGCTTTTATTCCTTGGAAATGTTAAACTACACAACATTTACATTTACATTTATGGCATTTGGCTGACGCTCTTAGCGACGTACATCAGTGCTCAAGTAGTCCACAACTGTTTCTTAAACCTGTAAACAGCTTAAATCGACATCAACTATTAACCGAAATACTGCACATTCAGTGCACCTATACAACATCTGTCAAATACTAAGTAGCCAACACCTGCCAGACAATACCGGAGCAACATAAGCCATAGAAAAGTCAAGAGAAGAGAAAAGATGATTTTTTTTTTTTAAGTAAGCAGTAGAATACGAGAGGAGTAAGCAGTAGAATACAAGACACAACACTTACATTATTTTACAATTGCAGTAATTAAATAGTGATGTTAAGTGTATATTGTGTCCATGTGTGACTCTGTTTCATCCCATCAGAAACTGAAGCTACTGGAATACAGCACATAAAAAAGCTGCTCTACAAACCCTACTGCACTCACAACACATATGGAGACATTTCTTCCTTTTTACACACACTGTAATAGTTCAGAAAGAATAGCAACCTGTGCATTTTACACACACACTGCCGCAAATTGTACAAACAGTGAACAGAAAAAGTGATCTTCTTTTCCTCCATGGCTGGATATTGGCTTTGCCTGCATTCAATTGTAGTGCGAGTTGTGTGAAGTTACAAATGTGAAGGAAGAAGCCCTTGAGGGAATGAAGCCTGTGCTCTTGGCCTCAGCAGTATGCATCTTCTCTCACGACTCCACAGCATGCTTAAGACTGTACTTTTATCTGCACTCATGTCTGCTTGTGGACAGGGAGGATTATTCTATTACTGAAACATATTGATTTATGAAGTTCATAATCTCCTTTGGCAAGATGGGGATATGCAGATGATTCCAGCCCAGTGCGAGCTGCAGTCTAATGAAGTCATTTATCTCTGATCTACTGCTTGCCCCTCACCCTAGGTGTGTCAGTGAATCAGTGATGCGGTGTTCACCACACCAGCGGACCAATGAAACCCCAGCTTTCGGAAACCCTGAGGAAGTAATTACCAAAAGAAATAATGCTCCTGGCTGTAAGAGCTGATAATGTCAATTCAGCATGCCATTTTAAGCCTTATACCTATTGCCACAACAAGCTCACCACCATGAAAAATAACAGGGGAGCGCACAGTGGGGTATAATTGCCATCTTTAATGAAGTAAATGAATAGGAAAAGAATTTGCAGCAGAAAACGGTGTGGACAGGTCGGTGGTGTGATCAAGCAAATCCCTAAACCAGCCACCATTTTTCCATCCCTGGGTACAAATATTGCACCACGATGAGAGTTCTCGCCCCAGGTATCGCCACTCATCCGACAAGATTCAACAGGTCAAGTCTTCTTCATTTAAACACATTTAAAAGACAGCAGGTGTCAATGCAAGTCCAACTCACCCCAGATGTATTGAATGGCCCTCTATTTGTTCTTAGGTTCATGTGTGGCTGATCCAGAGCATGCTATTCTATTGACCTTGCCTTATTTTAGAGACTATACGTGCTATGCTATGTTGGCAACAGATGCTAATGTAGACGAATTCATTAATTAAAATGGGTATCTGTTATTAGCCTCTACTTTCATGGGTTTAATACAGAGAAAGAACTTGCTCAAACTGTGTGCTATGATGACAAATGGTCACTTTACACTTACACTTCTGGACATTCAGTTAAGGTTTTGTGAAAGGATGTTGCAGGGTTAATTCCATTAGTTCCATTCCCGTCATTAGCCATGCTAACAGCTTTAATGTAAGTGTTTGATAAATGTTTGTTTAAATCAGGTTCAAACTGCTTTTAGATGTACTGTAACCCGCACAGTTATGTGTTACTTGTTGCGGCGCTAGCGATTTGGCCGTGTGGTATAAAGCAGAGGAGAAGAAGCATGACTCAGCTGCAGAGGAGTGTGAATAGGCTACTATACGTTATTAATCTCAGTTGCCTCATCTCCTTACAATTTTATTCATTACACACACTCCGCTCTATCTGGCGGCCTTGTTCCTCCTTGTCCGAGAGGTTTTTGTGCGATAAAGAAAGAGACGATTTTGGGAAATCGCGCTCGTATCTCGCAAACCTCTGGCACCCCGCGGTATCTCTTGCTCATGCATAATGCATTCTGCCCAGCTCAGGCTTGTTCCTATATCACCTATAGCCAAAATGATTATGCAGACTTAAGTAAATAAATAAATAATTAAATATTATAAATGGACACCAGAGGCAGAGCGAGCTGGTGAGCATTTATCGGGGGGGGGCTGGAGTTTTTTTTTTTCCTTTTCTTTTCTTTTTTTTACCCTCTTTTTCGATTAGAAAATTTTTCCCTGCTGTGATTTGCACGAATTAAAATCGTAATGCTGCAGCAGTTGTATGTAAAATCATTTAAAATGTAATTACTCTGCAGCTGACGGTCAGTGGTATGAAGGGCAAACGACAATAATAGAGCTCTGCAGCTTTTTCCGTCTGCAGGCTGAACACTACACAGTTTTTCACTGGGGGGTTGAGCCCACTTACAGCACACTTAAAATGGCCTCGGCAAGGGCGGCAGGTATTTTGTGCTGTAACACATTTCATTTTTGGGGTGCTCATAATCTGATTGCAAAAGTACTGCCAGGATAGCATTAATCACAGAAGAGCCCTATTACTGTAATTAGCCGAAATAACCGAAATAAACCATTCATTTAGCTTCTTTTAAGTTGAGACCTGTGTGTTGTTTCCTGCATAGTGAATCCTCATTGCACTCACCGTATTACTTTACTGAATATGATTGACACAATGAAATAGTGGTCTTTATGCTTCCCTGAAAGGCGACGTGCCACCTGAAAGGACAGAGGGGGAAGAGGTTGTGAATGTGTGTGCATGAGCATGATACAAACAATGATAGTTAAACATGTAAATTTTGACATTTTTGGATATCACCCTGCTCTTTGTTAGACAAAACATATTGGTACAGTTGAGAACCTCATTTCAGGGAAGTTAACCCTTAGGTGAACTGAAGAATGATGATTTAATGACTGAAAAAAACTATTAGTGGACTATAAAGAAAGGGTAATCATAATAGTGTTAATAAGTCATTTATTCCTCATTATTGGTTATTAGTTATTAGTAATTAAGCAATTGGCTATTAGTAAATGAGTACACTGTTCTATAGAGTACACTATGCTACAGAACCTGTTGTACTACTTCATTTTAAGAAGCAATCGCTGCTCAAAAAACTCAACTCATAAAGGTGCTTAACTATTTGGAGGTAAAAGAAATTGGCCACTAAGACTGAAGTGTTCTATACAAGGTGGAGTGGCTACATTGAGGGTCACAAATTAAAGATGAATTATTCTGCTAATTAAGCATTGCTAAGTATTACTATTTAATTTACTATTCATTAAACATTAGTTTACTTAATAACTAACTAAGCGCTTCATAATTTGCCATTAACCAATTATTTAATGTTTTTTGTTCATAAATGCTTTACTCATTAATTCTATATATATTTGGCCATCCATCCATTCATTATCTGAACTGTGTGTCCTTAACCAGTGTTAGGGGGGTGCTGGAGCATATCTCAGTACTCCTAGTACAAAAGGTGGACACACATTCATACCTAGGGCCAATTTAGCATCTTGAATTCGTCTGACATGCGTGTCTTTGGATTGTGGGAGGAGTATCCAGTGGAAACTAACCCAGACATTGAATTGATATGTAAGTTTACTAATATGAAGCAGGAAATACTTTTGCATCAGTCCCATTATTTAGTTTCAGTTCAATTTTATTTATATAGCGCTTTTTACAACCAGTGTTGTCACAAAGCAGCTTTACAAAAATCAAGAGCCGCTAGTGAGCAAGCCAAGGGCGACAGAGACGAGGAACAATTGGCTGACCTGGAGGTAGAAACCTCAGGAGGACCAAAGACTCAAAAGGGGAACCCATCCCCTTCTGGTCGACCCGAAGAGAGAGAAAACTAACTATAAAAACGTATAGTTAGTCTGTCTGTGGATCACAGAGTAGGTACAGTTAGGAGACGTAGTTATGAGTGCCAGAGATGGGGACTCGCACTTAAGTCGCACAAAGACTTGTGTCTTGACTTTAGACTAGCCCTCAAAGACTTGACTCGGATTGGGGTGTTGTGACTTGTTAGTCCTCTCTAACTGTGAAGTTTCACATTTAGAGTGGCGAACGGTGGAGGAAGATGACACACAGGCGGGGATGTTCATTTTCTTAGACTTTATTCTCTTGCACAGATTCAGCACACAGCACAGCATTTCCTCTTCTCTCTCTCTCACTCTCTTCTCACTCATTTCAACTCTTCACTCTGAACTACACCAACCAACTACACATCCAACTTCAACTGCTAAGCACCGCCCCTCCCCTTAAATACACACCATGGCGATGAGCCACAGGTGCAGCCCATCGCCCCCCCACACATCACGTACCCCGCGTACACCAAGCATGGCCCAAACATGAACCCCATTAACCCTAAAAAGGCCAGATCGCCACAATATTTTTTACATTTAACATTTAGATTTAATGTCATTTAAGGAAAATACTCCATGTCAGTGAGGACATATCACAGCATGCAGTCCCGCCCCCTGCTTAGCAACAGCCAATTGTAATTGTGGGGTGTAGCCAATTAGCATATCTTCTAAACATTTAGAGCTCAACCATTACAGCTCAAAAATCACACATTTAGAGTCGCCGTTTGTAAACATTGCCACTTAAAGACTTGAGACTTGACTTGGACTCGAGCACAAAGACTTGGACTTGGTAAAAATGACTTGTAATCATCTCTGATGAGAGCTACAGCTGGGGGAAGAGCCATTACTCTGTACTTACAGCTGTCTGGACATGATTGACAAGTTAAAGATATCTTATTTTCTTTCCTGCTACATTTTTTTTTTTGCATTATCTGTCAACATGCTTATTGTAAATTAATTTAAATAGTAAATCTGTTTCTTTGTTTTTGTTCTATGGTCACGTGTTCTTGGTGTCATATGGTTTTCTGTTCATGTATCACGTGCTTTCCGGTTTCAGCTGTTTTCTGTACATGTATCACGTGTCCCACCTGGTTTGTGTTCACCCTGATTATTAGTATTATTTAAGCCCTGTTTGTGTTTCAGTCCGGTGATCTGTCCAACGTCTTTGAGCACCTCATTTAAATGCACGTTTGCTGAGTCTAGGATCTGTAGTGAGGTTTTCTGTTTTTCTTGCGGCCATTGCGCCAGGTTTTTGTTTGCTTTTTCTGAATAAAAGTATCACAGCATGGAACCTTGGTCTCTGTTTCCATCCGTGCTCCGAGGAAGCTCACGTCCGAGGGGGACTAGCCCCCACGGACGTGACAACATGTGACAAATAAAGTATCTTGAAGTATTAAGGTGCATAGTGAAAGAAATATATAATAAATTTTAAAAAAAGGACTAACACATAAATATTAATGGGTACTCATGATACTTCTTTACATTAGTAAACACATCCATCAGTTAACTAAATCTGTTGCTAATTACTACAGAACAAGAAAGTAGTAATTAATTAACAGCAACCAATATATAGATAATGAGTCATTAAATACATATTAACAGATAATTATGAACTAATTTGCCACTCTTAGTGTAAAGTGTTCTGAAAAATGTAACATTAAATCATGAACACAGTTGTAGTTAGTTCTCATTTTAGTTCTTTATATATACAGTTCATTATAAGCATAATGAACAGCAGGTAGTACACAATTAATGAGTAAATAAGCTATGAGCTAAGTGATAAATCAAATTAGTTAATTGCGCATTTTGAATTAGTAAGTAATAACTAATGCTTGAACATTTATGACACTGAAGCAGGGGTCACCAACGTGGTGCCCCCAAGGACCACATGAGTAGCCTGCGGACGTGTTCGAAAAATAACACAACTCACCAGTGAACAGCATAAGTTTACGTAAACTCTAGAGGTCGACCGATATTGAATTTTACCGATACCGATAGCTAGGTTGGTCCGTACTTGCCGATAACCGATTAATTA
>JBBPDC010000007.1:20741448-20762637 GCA_037974485.1 Hemigrammopetersius urotaenia | reverse complement strand
CAATTTTATGTAAAGCGACTTTGAGTATCTTGAAAAGCGCTCTATAAATAAAATGTATTATTATTATTATTATTATTGTTTTGGGCTTTTCTATACACTCTTTTCACAGCCCTAGGTGTTCCCACCTTCACAACTGTGCTGTACTCTAGGGGAAGGTTACAAGCCCACCATGGGGATAATTATGATAAAACCTGCCAATAATTTGATTGTTTTTCCTTTTGCAAAGTGGTCAGGAGTTGTCAGAATATCCATGAAAAGTCAACTCTTTGTAATCGCAGCTATGGGACAAAATAGTTGGGGTAGGCAAAAAAAAAAAAATAAGAAAAAGAATGCCAGCCAGCCAAAAGGATTTACAGTTCAGCAAAGGCAGGAAGCTTCAAAAGCAAGCAGAGCTATTGTCAGAAAGTAATTCCATTTCATGAATAAGCGCTTGACTGCTTACAGTGACAGCCTAGTCTTCAGCCTGTCTTTCCTGGCATCTCTGCTTCCACCAAACACTGACAGAATGTCATTTCCACATTCACAAATGCTGCAGCAAGAGCGTGCATTTTCTCTCGCTCCCACACTTTTTCCCCCCTCAAAGTACCAAATATGCTCCGCACTGATGGATGTTCAAATCAAACACAAATTGGAGAAAAGGAAAATGATGGAAAGGGCCTCTTTTTAGTAACTGAATATCCATCAGACGAAAGGATTCCTATGCTGGGACCACTCAGGTTTGATAAAAGAGGGATAAATAGTATGTGCATGCATTGAATATAAAACTCATATTTCAAGGGGGTCCATGGGGTGGGTGGATTATTTTGAATGAGTTTAGTTTTATCTACTCATCACATTCTGACAAAACAAGATGTCTGACAGCACTGGCAAGAGAGAGAGAGAGACAAAACCATACCTGAAATATGTCTCTGATGACAAACAGTGTATTTGATCTACTCTGAAATGTGAAGTGCTGTGAAAAGGATTTTTTTGGGTATGGTATTACTTCTTCTTACATTGCGTAAAGGTGATAAGAAACTGGTGAGAATTCGATTATTCCAGCTAGCCACCAAGGGCCAATTGTCTTTCTTGTGTTGAAGAAAGTCATAGTTATCTGAGATCACCATTGCACTTAACGTAGAATACAATAAAGTCCTCTCAATAATGTGTCTAAATCTACTATTACTTTAATTGGGGGACTTTAATGGGGAATTTCAACCCTTTGAGGTCAGCAATCCAACAGGTGGGATTTTTCGACTGTCCCAAAGCAACCATCTAAATCTCTGTGAGTTTTTGTCTTAGAAAAATATGACACCACTAGAAACCCTGAACCCTATACTTTTCAAATATGTATGTTTTAAATTAAAATCCATCAATGGTGCTTGGTAAATAGACTAATAAAAAAAAGAATAAAAAGAAAGCTTGAGATTTTCTGTCCCTTTGAAAGCCGCAGCCATGCTCCTCAGCTATTCAGATGTAAAAAACTGTTAAGTGAGTTACTAATCACATAGAGGGTGGTTAGAAGTATGCCACTGCATGTAATTGAGATCAGTAATATATAAGTAAAATTGGTAGTGATATTGCACATGGTAAAACTATTTCAGAAGAAATGGAGATTCTCCATTGTGTGAGAAATGTAGTCCAGGGCAAAGCTTAACCCTGACTGAGAAACACTATGGGCCCGTGGTGTATAACCATTGTCTTTACTGAAGGTCCCTTGAGTAACAAAGTTGAAAGAGTAACAAAGGACGCCACACATTGTTTGCTCCATTTCCAACAAGACATTAGGAAATTAAAAATCCATTAGTGTCTCACATTGTGTTCTTGTTGGTCAGTCAGGTGAATGTAGGGTGAGGGCTTTGGATCAAGCACTGCAGACCTGAACTTATTTACGCTTGTTTTGCCAGGTGCAGCAGAGAGAACTGTTGTTTTAGATTATTAATCTCCAGGCTGTTGGAGTGAGATGAGCAGCTAATGATGAAAACAGACGCATTAGTGTTTGTAAAAGCAGGCCATGCGGCAGGCTGTGAGGGGCGCAACTTTAATCCTTCCCTGGCTAGGCCTAACTTCGTCTGACAGCTTGATTTTTGTCCAAAAGCACTCAGAGAGATGTGTAAGGCATGAGGAAGCTACTGTATGGAGCCTCGCTGCTACTATGTGCATGCAGGTGAGCCTGTACTGGTGACTTTTCTAACCCTTTAAACTACACAGACCATCAAGCCTTCACAGTATCAAATAGAGTGAGAAGAAGGAGCACAATGCAGCTTATGGTTTCTGTAGGTTACTATTCTGTAATTCTCTAAAATGCATTTTTGCCTTTGTATTCGTTGTATTTTTCCCAATAACTCAGCAATGCCATCACATCTGATAAAATATATTCACTAATAGCGAAGAGTTTCACACAGATCAGGAGTTGCTTACTCAGTCACACGCAGATTTCTTTTTAAGAATAAATATAAATATATTTTTTCTGGATGTTTTCACACAAGGGAACTCAGAGCAGGCTGTAGCCAACCTGGAAGCACTTTTTTCAAATTCCACACCAGGGTTGAGCCCCTGTGCTCCAAGCGCGATTTCTCATGGTGCACTCCAGGAGACCTTTCCTATGAGCCCTCATTTGTATTTTTAGCCTGAATAGATCAGGGGTTATTCCCCAAAAACCGCTCACATCGCCATGGTGTCCCAATACAAGTTGCATATCTCAGTGGGAAATTTAAAAGAGTTTACCTCTTTAAGGGTAATGCTTTAAACTGAGTTTCATTTAAAATGAAATTAACATGTACTGGGAGCATATTTGGATGCTTACTTAGGGTTTACACTTTTAGGCAATTTTTTTTAACCAAAACACAAAACTGTTTTTCACTATACGCAGGGTGCTCTTGGAGCGTAACCTCTGCAAAATGCAGGGGATTACTGTACATAGTTCAGTTATTTACAAGAGTGAAACACCATGTGGAGGCATATGTTAGAAGTTAAAAGTGGATTTGTAGAGGGACAAGCAGATTTTTTAGATTGAGTGACTAAAACCTCAAGTCTTGAACACGCAGTGATTTTGTCAGGACTACTGATGTAAAATGAGACGCAGTAGTCTTGACACTAGGCAGCTGGTAGCCTAGTGGTTAAAGCATTCGCCCTGTGATCAGAAAGTCTGGGTTTGATTCCCAAGACCGCTAGGCACCGCTGAGGTACCCTAAGCAAGGTACTGTCCCCGCACACTGCTCCCCGGGCGCCATGTTCCTGGCTGCCCCCTGCTTCACTCGGTGAATGGGTTAAATGCAGAGGGTGAATTTTGTGCTGTTCACACTGTGTGCTGTGGTGTGTTCACGTATGACAAATGGTTACTTTCAATCTAGTGGTTGCAGAGATTCGGACTTGAGACGCACTTAAGTCGCACAAAGAAAGACTTGTGACTTGACTTTAGACTTGCCCTCAATGACTTGAGACTTGACTTGGGTGCTGTGAGTCATAACTCATAAACAATGTTGATTTCATTGAAGTATTTATTAATATCCCGCACTCTTTCCAACGACCCAAAAACCGTTCACCTCGCCCCAGTGTCCCATTACTTTTTTCCAACATGAACGGTTCTCAGCTAATAATGGTTTTCGAGGGGTCGTTGAAAATGTGTCACTGAGCCCCATCTAACCGTGGAGTTTCACATTTAGAGTGCAATATATATTTTTCATATTTAACATTTAGATTTCAGATCTTTTAAGGCAAATCCTCCATGTTGGTGAGGGCATATCACAGCACGCAGTCCCGCCCGCTGATAAGTAACAGCCAATTGGAGACGTGGGGCATGACCAATTAGCATATCTTCTAAACGTTCAGAGATCAACATTTACAGCTCAAAAGTCCCACATTTAGAGTCGTCATTTGAAAACGTTGCCACTCAAAGACTTGAGACTTGACCTGGACTCGAGCACAAAGACTTGAGACTTGACTCGGACTTGGTAAAAATGACTTGTGAACATCTCTGAGTGGTTGGTGCAGCGGGTAACACCTTTGCCCTCTACATAATCGTCTGGGATTGATTAATAATAGTTCACCGGCAAAGACTTGTAACATCATCTCTTACATGATTCAAATTACAGGTGAGGATGATAAAAAAGCAAACAACACTCTTACAAGACAAAATTACAAATGACTCCTGCAAACTCCTGATAAAGACTAGATTTAAACAATTTCCTCCGGTTTTCTGATTCTGCTTAAAATTCAAGTCAGAGAGTGATACTGATGCGTACACCTCAGTGCTATCGTGGCTGATTAGGCATGTTGGATCAGCAGTTGGCCATGAGAAAAAAAAAGCCTGAGAAGACATTCAAACACTTCTCTACTTCATATATATTCTTTACCACATACATTTTAGACCCAGGCTATTCCTTCACTTCCTCACTCTAAGAGTTTAATTTGTAGACGATGAACTCCTGAAGTGCTGAGTAGTGACAGATCGGGCAGGCTGACTTGAGGAGCAGTGAAAGAAATGTGCAGCTAGAAATGTAGCTCAGTGGTACGTCTCCTCATCGGCATTCAGATGAACAATTGTGTTCTTAAATACGATATCTTATACTTGGATTCCCTCCAACGCACTCATTAGATGGACAAAGAGCAACTTAACGAACAGCTTAAAGTAAATTTCTGCTAAAGCATGAGCAGTTCATTCACAAGCCAATTGTTCAGCTTCTGGCTTCAGTCTTGACCATATCAAACGAATTTGCTTGTATTTTCGACAATGAGTGCTTGAACAGTTACTTCCAAAGAGCAATAGAACATGAACTGGAGGTGACATTAAACTGATCAACTGAAAATGTATAAATTTCACATTTACAAATGTATATTTGTTACAGACCTGCAGCACATTGTTTATAAATCATTGTCATCCAACTTATAAGCTGATAAGTTTACAAATAGAAGTACTTTTTACTCTGTCATTCATTTTGTACACAATATAGGTAACATTTGTATTTAAATGACAGATAAAAATGTGTGACTGATATGCTTTGCCCTTTTTAAATGGGACTTGTATTTTGACATTCTGAGTTCCCCTCTTCCGTACTTCCTGACTACTTTGGTTTGTCCCATGACTCTTATTAGAATCACCTGTTGCTTGTTTGTGCTTCCTTATTTAAAGCTGTCTCACGCTGACCCTTACCACTACCCTCTCATCCCTGTTGTTCCTCTTTGAGTTGTAGTTGTGTTTGACTGTCTGTGCTTCTGTTCCTGTTACACCCGGCTCGTGCTTCCCCTATGTTCCTCCTATGTTGCGGAAGTCTGCTACCTGCTTGGGCTGTGCGTGTTTGGTTGTTGACAAATGCTCCCTTTAAGTTTATACAGCTTATACTGTCACTGATAATGATGAGAAATAGGCAAATATGTTACATTTAAAAATATATTTTATAATTCATTCTTCTCAGTGGAAAAATATTCCCCTGAAGTTTATACAACTGCCAGTATCCCCGGTGCAGGGCAAAAACACGACTATGGAACTGCACATGCGCAGAAGGGCACGGTAGCACATCTCTATGGGTAGCATGTTTTGACAGAACACCGGCTTGATTGTGGAGGTCTCATCTCTCTGTTGCCCTGGACATTGTGTATTTGCTGTGTGCGGGCCTCTCTCATCAGGAGTGATCAGCCCACCCCTCTTGTTTGGAGCCTTGTGAGGCAGCTGGGCCTCCTCGTTAAGTGTGTGATGGGCCACTCCTGCGAGATCTGACAGCAGACCCCTGGTGCGTTGTGTGCTCGGTCCCATTCATCAGGTGTGTGTAAAGCCAGTCCCTTGACCCGAGATGGCCTCACCAGCGTAGACATTGTATGTCCATAAAAAGACCTGTGTTCATCTGATTTACGATGTTCTCTGGGGGTCTGTCTGAATTCCTGGAAGTTTTCCTGTAAGGTCTGTTGACCATGTGACTAGTTCCTGTTTCTTGCCCTGTGTGATTTCCTGTTTTACACATTAAATCCAGGTCCCGAGTGCTGCATATGCATACCATTTACCACACCCACGTGATATATAAAATGTCTATTTTATTGTCAATGATTTCATATGAGGGATTCACCAGCAGTTTTAAAAATAATTATAAATGACCTTTTAATGACTGTTTCTTTGGAGAATGTTTTGCCCATGTGCGAATGTAAAGAACCATTTAAAGTTTTAAGAATGTCCCTTAATCTAGAGTTTCTTGAATGAACTGCTAAACTGGTCAACAGTCTATACATTATGTGAAAATACACTTCTACATCTTGTCAAATATGATTCTTTTAAAGCTTTAGTCAGTAGAATTGAGTGAACTTCCATGTCACTCCCCTCTCTGTTGATCTCTAGCTCAGCCTCCAAAGCCCCCCACTGCAGTTATTGAGCATTTTTCTATCCATAAATGAAACATGGACTAAAGTCAACACATCTATATATAACATGCCTTACTGTGATTTTTGCTTGGCTATATTTTTTTGGCTGGAAACCTTTAGTACTTTTTAGTATTTATGATTTGTGAAAATACAGTGAAAAATGTGAACGTTTGAGTGCATGTCTGTTACCTTTTTTATCTAATAGTATTACACTGCAATGTAGTTTTCACTAAGCACTTAATATTTAGTTAAAACCTAGAACCTTACACATCTGTTGTCTGTCTTTTGTATGTTTTTGTATGTTTGCACTGTCAGAAAAGACACAGTACAGGAACTGTGCTGTTCACTGAGATACAAACAATATAAATGTACCATCAAAAAACAATCTTGTCCTTGAGGTCCAGTTTTATACTTGAAATGTGTTTTTCACAGGAGAAATTGACATTTTTGTTCCTTTTTCTAACATTTAAAGGTAGAAAAGTCAAATGTACGCACTCACAACAACGTAAAATATATAACTGCAATGGAATACGTTAGAATTATGTTCCCTTACTAAAAGTACTGAAGACATACCTGACAGGTACATGAAAGGTACAACCCCAGTGACAGTCTGGTACCTTTTTTCCTTGGAGTGTGAGGTATAAAGATCTTACAGTTTCATTTTCAGTTTGAACACCCCTATGCTTTTCTATCACACACGTACAGTGCCTTGCAAAAGTATTCACTCTTTTGGCTTTCCCTCTATTTTGTTACCTCACAACCTGGAATTTAAATGGATTTTCAATTTGATTTTAAGTGATAGACCTGGAAAAAAAGGGGGAAATCTTGTTTTAAATCATTCTAAGAAATGTCAAATGTATGATTTCACCCCCTTTGCTTTGAAGCCCCAACCACTACCTTCAAAATTCACTTAATTAGTTAAATGAGATCCACCTGTGAGCAATCTAAGAGTCAAATGATCTCAGTGATATACACTTGTTCTGAGAGCCCCCAGAGTCTGGTCCAACACCACTAAGTAAGGGCTACCATCAAGCAAGTGACAGCCTGAGGACTGAGGAACTCTCCACACAGGTCAGAGACAAAGTTGTGAGAAGTGCAGATCAGGGATGGTTTATAAAAAAAATCACAAACCCTGAACATCCCATGTGCATTATATCCATTAATAGAAAATTAGACACACATTAATAGAAAGATGATGGTACCATAGCAAACCTGCCAAGAGAGGGCCGTCCACCAAAACTCGCAGACGGGGAAAGGAGGGCATTAATCAGAGCAGCAACCAAGAAGCCAAAGATAATCCTGAAAGACCCGGGCGGCTCTATTGCAGAGATGGGAGAATCTGTTCATAGGACCACATTGCACAGGGTGTCATGGAAGAGTGGCCAAGAAAATAAGGCAGACTGTTTGAATTTTGGTGTATTTGAGACTCCACAAACATGTGGAAGAAGGTGCTGATGGGACTAAAATAGAACTTTTTGACCATCAAGGACAACACCATGTCTGAGAACACCATCCTCGCAGTGAAGCATCGTAGGGGCAGCATCATGTGGTGCCAATACTTTTGTTTATATAGTGTGACTCTACTGACTCTGCTCTGTTAGCCATAGACCTCAATTTGTTTAACAGTGATTAAGGCTATAAACAAAGGCCTTCTATTGTTAGTTATATACATAGACACTCTCTTCTTCTCTCTATGGGTCGACCAGTTTGAGTTTTGTTTTTTTCAAGATTTCCTCCTCCACCTTTAAGGAGCTTTTCCTTGGCTCTTGAATTGATCACTAGGTCAATGGCAAACATTGGTTGTGTCTAAATAAAATTTAATTGAATTGGAAAAAAATATTACTTAGTACTTTGTACCTTTTAAGGGTTCTTTCATATTATTGGTACAACATGTTCCTTAAAGTCCAGTTGTGCACCTTAAATGAGTTAAAAGCTACAGCTCAATCACTTTGCCAGGGGAAAGACAGACTGATGAAAGACCCTTAAAATATGGACAAGTTCTTCATTGAATTGGTTTTGTTAACACGTGTAGACCCCTGGTGTTGTGGGCTAGCTCCGGGAATATCATCCAGTCAAACTGCTTTGAGTCTGAGTCTTTGTTGTTCAAGGCCAGGTTGTTCATCATAGTGCTTTTTCTGTTCACATCTTTATTCTGTGGCGTCTGAAGACAACCTGGTACCTTGCAGACAGTGACCGAGCACTAAGTGGCTGGGCAAGTGCAAATGTGTATGTGTGAGAGCCACCAGGAGCGTCAGAGACAGCTGGTGGTTTAGCCTATTCATTTCTGAAGGTAGTCCTCTGAAAGCTGCCTGTCAGTGCACGGCGACGTGTTGGCAGCAGAGGAAGCTCGCGATCTGAGAGAGGGAGAGGTATACGGTAAAACTGTCCTGTGTTATAACAAAGAAAAAGTCCTGAGGGAAAAAAAAAACGATTTAAAATCTTCAAACTTATTTGGTTAATTAATACATGTAACTGAATTTGTACATATCGTCGCTGTCGGGTGGAAACCTTGTAACTCCACTTTTGGTCTTTGTTGTTTTTTTTCATAAATCGATACTATTGGTCAGTCTACATGTGGGTCTGTAAAATTTAGAAATAATTAATCAATGAAAAGTGTTGAAATTAAATCTCTTACCTCCATTGGACACTGCGGCTGTCGCCAAACCCTTGTAACTCCACCCCCTTGTACCCCGCCCTTGTCATCCAGCGGAGCCGTGCAGCAGGCATAACAGAGCAAAAAGCTATGACATCATTATTTAGCCTGAGTTTATGTACAATATCATACCTGTACACTATGTGTGATGTGTATTATAAAGTGAATTTAATATTTAATATTTTCTTTACTATATTAATAAAAAATATGTTCATTGTTGTATTCAGTTAAGACTAGCTGCTGTTTTTTTACTCCTCTCATGAAGATGGCACTATTGAGTCCGTCAGTAGCTAGAAGAAGACATTTAGTGATGCTGTATTTCAAAATTATCTCCTTGGAAGTAAAGTATAGCGACAACACAACTGAATACGTTTTTAAAGAAAAGTATTTTGACATAATTGTTCCTGAGATGTTGATGCAGAGGAGGTGTGCGAGTAAACGGTAAGTTTGCAGGTTAAACATTTTCCTCTTATATCCATCAGGCTTCTGTTATGTTTGTCAGTTCACTGGTCCAAGTTTTGAGCGCACAAAGGCTAATCAGCCATGTTAGACCAGCTGTTAGCTTTAGTAAAGTGTGTAGTCTGTTAATTGATCTCGATACAGGTACAGTAATGTACAGAGGCTCTGTCTAGACACAGCGCAGCCGCTAAAATCAATAATGGCACGAACTCCTATGTCCATATTTGCCGGTCAAAATCCACATAAATCCATTTCAGGAAGGTATTGCAAAAATATTGGCAATACAACCTTACACACAGTTATATACTCATATCTTGAGATGTTATACCAGTTTTGATGACACAGTATTCATTTATTTAGAATATAGTTTTTTCAGTTTCCTAAAAAAAATAGCCGTTTTGGACAAATGAGGTTTCTGCCCGACAGCGACGATATATATTTATTTTACAGGCCCCTTATCGTTGCACGTAAACACTCCACAGCATGGCACTCAGTGTGAACAATGTGAAATTCTTCTCTATATTGAGCCCATTCACCAAGTGAAGCAGTGGGCAGCCAGCAATGCAGCACCCCTGGAGCAGTGTGTGGGGACAGTACCTTATTCAAGCATACCTCAGTGGTGTCCGTGGCTGTTCTGGGATTCAAACCGACTGCCTTCTAAATGCAGGGGCAACTCCCTAACCACCAGCTGCCTCAGAAAATTTAGACTCTGACATGATTTGAACATGCAACCTTCTGATCTGATGTCTGATGCAGTATTGCTGCAGCACAAGAGACTGGAGCCTAAATCCAGCATCTCACCTTCATATTTGAGGCAGTCATCTCAGTCTGATTCACAGAACCATGCAGCAAAGTAAACAAACCAGAGAAAAGAAGCTTTGCACAAGTCCTGAAAGATTATCATTTTGAGCCAGATGTGTTCATTTTGAATAGGCCGATGATCCAGACTTCATTACTTGTCTCTTCACTTCAATTACACTAACAGCTGACTCTCAGATGTGTTAAGTGTGATTACGTGCAATCAAACACCACAAGACAACATTGATGTGTTTACTAGTGAATAAGTAATCACACTGAAAACACCCCCACCTCCAAAAAAGGTATAAATTTGTCACTGAGGTGGCGGGCTTGATTTTTCTGTAGTGGCCGACTCAAGAGTATGTCTTCAGTTCTTTTTTTTTTTTACACATTATTTAAAAAAAAACCCCAAGCAAATAAGGTTTTACAACATTTTGACTGCAAATGTACTGTAGTTTCTGAATTGTTATACATTGATCGCTTGATTTAAATCGTTTTTAAAGACACAAGCAAGATAAAGGGATGATTAGCAGTCTGTAGGCATCCACGTTAAAATCGATTTTCCTTACACTTCCACAATAAAAGCAGAAGAGAAACACATCAGGAAAGAGGTATGAGAGGTCTGTACATGGAGCTGGGAATGGAGGTGAAGGGGGTGTTGGTTTAGTTCAATGTTAACTGGGAGTGATGGGAGGGGGAGGGAGAACATGCTATTATGTGTTAATAAAAAATTTCTAAAGTGGCAAAAGTCAATATACTTCAGCTAAAGATTATGGAAAATCAAGAATGTCGTCTTTTTAATACTCTGACGCATTTTTTGCTGACCAAGGAAATGAACTAACACAATCAAAAATATCAATTTTATTAATTGTATTACATTAAAACCAATATAAGATGCCCTGTTAAACCTAATTAACTATTTTTTTTTCTTTTACCATTTGTTCTCATTAACTCTGAGGGTACATTTACATTATTTACCAAAATGTACATGTTCAGTACCTTCAGTACCTTTTGTACCTGCTGTTTTGTTCATAATTCACATGCCCTGTATGTTTTCACCAGCTGTGCTCTACACATCACTATTTCAGCTTTGAACCTTCTGGTCCATTGGCCATCTACCCTTAGCTGAGACAGGTGGCACACTGTGTTATTTATTTATTTATCTCGATTTGTAAGTAAGGGTTTTGCTTAAGATGTGAAGAGTTTGAACTCTTCACTATGGGCTTTTATGTCTAGAGCTCACAATAGTGAAAATAAGTGTGCAGGTCTAAAGTGAAAGTGACAATCTAGTCATACGTGAACACACCACAGCACACAGTGTGAGCAGCACGAAATTCTTCCTCTGCATTTAACCCATTCACCAAGTGAAGCAGGGGGCAGCTACGAACACAGCGCCCGGGGAGCAGTGCATGGGGATGGTACCTTGCTCAGGGTACCTCAGTGGTGCCTAGCTGTCTTGGGAATCAAACCCAGACTCTCTGATCACAGGGCGAATGCCATACCACTAGGCTACCAGCTGCCCCTATGTGCATACACCTTGCGAAGGTTATGCTTCATCTGGAATATATATGTGTATACCCCTGGTATTTATCCAGAAAATGCACAATATCTCCCAGTAAGCTATTGCAATTACAAATGTTTTGGTATGCACATGTTTATTTCCTTCATCAACACAAAAAAAGCTGAGAAAAAGACACATTTGACACAATTTCACACAAAACTCAAAAAAGGGGGTGGACAAAATTATTGGCATCCTCAACTTAATATTTGGTTGCACACCCTTTGGACAAAATAGATTTTTACACTTTAACTGGAATTGTTGACCACACATCTTTTGCAAACTGTCTCTTTTAGATTTGAAGGGTGCCTTCTCCCAACAGCAATTTTGAGATCTTTCCATAAGTGTTCAATCAGATTTAGATCCAGACTCATTGCTGGCCACTTCAGAACTCTCCGGCACTTTGGGCTGTTTATCCACCATCCAGCCTATCCTGCATTGCAGTCTTTTATTAATTTTTCTCTTCTGTCCACGTCCAGGGAGATTAGCTACAGTGCCATGTATTGTAATCTTCTTGATAATGTTGTGCACAGTCGACAAAGGAACATGACGATGTCTGGAGATGGACTTGTAGCCTTGAGATTATTGATATTTTTCCACATTTTTTGTTCTCAACTCCTCAGACAATTCCCTGCTCTTCTTTCTGTCCTCCGTGCTTAGTGTGGCACACAGACAAACAACAGAAAGGTTGAGGCGACCTTTCTCCATATTAACTGCTTTCAGGTGTGATTGCTATATTGCCAGCAGTTATATATTTCTATAATATTTCTATATATTTCTACATTGTAGATTAATATTGAAAACAAACAAAATGATGAAGGAACACATGGAATTATGCACTAAACAAAAACAGAGTTAAGTGGTTCTTGTCATAATGTGGAGTAGAACCATAGTGGAATAGAATCACTAACTGTGGACCAACCCGACCATCACAACTGATGATCCCAAACACATTAAGAAGGCAAGAAATTCCACTAATGGACTCTTGATGAAGAACACCTCTTAATTAAATACCATTCCAGGTCAATTCCTCATGAATACCTCAAGTGTGTGCTAATAACAAAAACAAAGGAAATCATGCATATATATATATATATATGTGTGTGTGTGTGTGTGTGTGTGTGTGTGTATCTTATAGCACTTAAATTTAGAAAACATAATTTAAACGTTTCCATGTATTTAAATAAATCTATTTGTTGTGCTTCTAATTGCTTGATCAAACAGTTTCATCACTCTGTAATGAAGCAATTACGTTTCTAGAATTTCTTAGAACTGGAAAGGCATAATTTCTACTACACTCATTTTCATATGACAAATGTTTATCCTTTATATTCCTCAGTAGCTTTTTACTACTATTATTCATTGTAAATGTATTGTCAATGTAAGTAGGCAAACAATTTATGAGCCATTGTAAGGGGAACTGTTTTTCTTTGTTTGGACAATCATGTTGGGATTGGAAAGAAAATGGAAACATTAAAATACTGGTTTTGTTCAGAGTGAATTTCTTCTTCTTCTACTTCTTTTTATTGTTATTATAAGATTTTGGCGCCCAGAATATTAGTATATTTTTCACAAGAGGGACCGAGAAAGAGAGAGAGAGAGCGAGAGAACAGGCATCTCTTCATGGGTATTAGCATTTCTGGCCCAGCTGAGTCTATGCAATCTTTAATTCTTATGACTGCTGCAAATTCTATGTTATAATTTGTTAATTGAATTTTAGGCCGAAGGCTATGAAACTCCACATATATTTTAGGGGAGAAAAGACATGAGATGTGAAGAGAAACGCATTAAATATACATTCACTGTGGAAATGGAAACATGTGTTACCATAATACTGAACAGAATATGATACCAGGGTCATTCTCCTGTAGATTTTGAAGAATGCCATTGATGCTGTCCAGCTGCTGAGCTGAGTGCTGTGATGCACTCTTGGACATTTAATCATGCGGCAGCGGAAAGAGGCATATCGTCGGTCCTCTGCCTCCGTACACACTTTTGATCAATGCAAGCATATTTGGAAAGCCATCTATAACACATACAGCCATTTACCCTTTCATATTCTGCCCTTCAGCTATAGGGGGGGAAGTTTGTCCACCTCAACATGATGACAGAACATTACTGACTACACTGTCTGCTTTCGTGGCAGCCATCCGTGTGACTAACTCTCTGTGGCGGATGTATGTATGAAGGAGGCCAGCTGTGTATTACATAACCAAAAGCCATATTGTGTGCAGCCCAATCTTGTTGCACTGTTTTCTTTTAGGAGTCTGCCATTCTGTTTACACTAACCACAAACAAATCTGCTCTGTTCTAACTGCCAATTGGGCTTTCTGGCTTTTATTACTGAAATTTGCTCATGCACGTCCCACTCAATCTTGTTGGGACAACTTGTTGCACTCATAGTTGCAAGGTTTGTGAGGCAGAACTAGATGCACAAATCAGTATGTGAAGGGTAGGCATTGTGTGCACAATTGTAATATGTTCCAGCAGCTCAGCCCATTAGAAAGCCTTTAATTTCTCACCACGGAGGGCTGTCTGATTCATGAGGCCTCCAGGAGCAATAACCTAGTGATTTATCCTCCACTAGCACAGTCGCAAATGGGAGAAGAAGAGAGAAGCTAATGATGCACCATTCCTGCCACTTAGCCAATGTTTTCCATCCAAATAAAGATGGATTCAGAAGCAATAGTCAGCATCTTTGCATCCCTATTGTTACCTTGAGCTTGTTGCTCACAATGTCAACAAATGGAGGTGCCTATAATGAGAGCAAAGGATCAGTCTTGAGTGACAAGCGCAGGATCTGCCTTGCCTTAAAGTCTTCTTACTTTACTGCTAATGGTGATATATTTCATTCAAGTAATGCAGCAAAATCTGTGTTAATTGATCAGTCCATGCTCTGCTCTCAAATGCATTAGGTCTTAGCAACTATTGGGCTTGCTTTATACATAGATCACTGGAATAAATCTCATACAATCTAATGAGTAATTGCAGTGAACAACTCAGTTTCTGCCTAAACATATACATTATTGATATAAGACTGCAACAATTTTGGTTTCTTATGTAGACTCTGGACCAAGAGGTCACGGGTTTGAATCCTACCTTCAGCACCACCACTGGGTCCCTGAGCAAGAACCCCAAGTTGCTCCAGGAAGACTGTAGTTAGGGAATGGAAGTCGCTTTGGATAAAAGCGTCTGATAAATGCCATAAATGTAAATGTAAATGATAATACAGAATATATGCATACACTATATGGATAGTATTGGGGTGGCTGACCATTACCCCCAACAGGGACTTTAATGACATTGCATTCAAATTTTGGCGTTTCTGTGGGAATTTGTAGAACAATTGTTCTGTAGAACATTTATGAGGTCAGGCACTGATGTTGGATGAGAAGGTCTGGCTCGCAATCTCCATTCCAGTTCATCCCAAAGGTGTTGGATGGGGTTGAGGTCAGGGCTCTGTGTGGACCAGTCAAGTTCTTCCAAACCAAACTCATCCAACCATTTATGGAGCCTGATTTGTGCACTGGGACACAGTCATGCTGGAATAGAAAAGGTTCTTCCCCAAACTGTCAAACAAAGCTGGAAGCATGATTTTGTTCAAAATAGCTTGATATGCTGAAGCATTATTATTGGCCTTCAATGGAAGGGGCCTAGCCTAAAACTGAAAAACAGGTCCAAATACTTTTGTCCATATAGTGTATAGTACATGTATATTTAAAGGATGTCAGAGCCCACAATATAAAAATCTAAGAATATTATGTGGCAGGACAGCGGTGCTGTTGCTTCACAACAAGGAGGTCCTGGGTTCGTTTTCTGGGCAGGTGGCCCCAAGGGTCCTTTCTGAGTGGAGTTTGCATGTTCTCCCTTGTCTGCTTTGGTTTCTTCCTGTTTCCTTTCACAATACAAACACATGCATGTTAGTTGACCTATACTCTCTAGTCTCTACTGTGTGTGTTTGTCTATCTATGCCTTCTGAGGAAAAGTGTCAAACACACAATAGGAAGTGGCCACATGGGATCTTCTTTTTTTTATGACTCCTAAGTGCTTTATGGTACTCTTGCATAAGATAAAGGCATTCCTCAGGGTGTTGTGCAGCATTAAAACAACACGTACTTTCCTTTCACTTCAGTGATCATCCAGTGGAAAGAAAGGCATAATCATTCTAAAGAGATATCAAATTATGTCTGTTACTATCTGTGAATGATAACTTGGGGGAGGAAAAAAATGTAAATGTGACAAATTGCGGAGGAAAGAGGAAAAGTGTCTGTCTCATCTTGATTAGCTAAAGCCTGAATGCCTGAAGCAATCACAAACCTGTAATTTCCCAGTCATTTCTTTTTTTCTCTCCTGGAGCCTCCTGAATTGGCAAGTGCTGTGAGTTCGTGTGAATGTGTTTATGTACGGCGAGACAGAGAAAGCATGAGGGAGGAGAATTAAAAGGTGTTTTAAAGTATACCTTTTATTTCACACATAATCTATATTTGCTGCATCTGTAGAACACAGTTGATTTACCATAGACAGTTTCCCTGAAAAAAACAACAATTGACATGAAACACATATTTAATAAAAGCCTTTAGCTTTAGCAACTTCCCACTGAGTTTCATTATCAATGGAGTCAATGCTTGTCGCCGTTCTTTTTCCTAAGTGCAGGGGAAGGTGTCTAAATTAACATCTGTGGCAATCGATCACATGCTACAGATGAAACTGGAAGATAGAGATTAGTTTGGAAAACACTGCTCTTTTAAAAACTCTTCTCTTTTAAAACAGTTCTGGGTTTCATTATGCTGTTTACAGTATTTGTGCTTACCATATCACTGCCGCAGGCGTCACATGAGGGCACAGCGGATTCGACTGCTGGAGTGGACATGGCTTCTTAAATCAATTTTTCTGAAACTCCCGAGCTCTGTTTCCCGCCAGCATGGCCAGCTGTATCCTCTGTTCACTTTCTGTTTGAACCAAAGTGCTCTGATCAACTATGGGAGCTGATTAGGGCAATCACAAGTCCCAGTTCCAGACGCGGAAATCCAAAAACAAAAGCAAATCCATTTGCTCAGAAGGAAGTTTGGCTAAGCAGTTACTGGCAGTGGCAGGTACCCAGATAGAGACAGCTGAAGGCCTGACACAACTGAGGAAACTGAAAGCTTGGGCATTTCTGGAGGGGCTGAACAAGCTTGAAGTTTTTAATGTGCTGATGAGCAAACATGGTTGAGCTGGTGTTTTTGAGAGCCTGTCTGAAATGCCCCTCTTCACATGCTTGTTAAAGCTAAAGTAAGAGGAAGCAAGCTGATGCATTTTACATGTCACTGTTAAATTAATTATACGATACAGATTGGTTGGAATGCAGCAGCAAGGAGCTTGGACAAGATGGAAGCAAGGGGTGGCGCACCACGTCTCATGGGTGAAGGAGTAGAAAGCCAAACCCAACTGAATAAAATTCTCAATCCAGGCTACCAAGATGTTCTACAGAGAGGCACCCTGGAGCACATCCTCAGTGGCTGTTTGAAATCCCTGGGCGAGAGGTGCTACTGCTGGTGCCATGAACAAGGCCACAAGCACCTCAAGCACCCAGGAAAAAGGACCACTGCTTTTGTCAGGGCTACCAGGACCACCTCCTCTAGGCTGGCTGTCAGTGGCACAAGGCTGGGAACTGCAAACAATTTTATGAACAGATCTCAGGAACCTCCAAGCTGGCCACACCATTCCCTGGGAAGACCGGACTGAGAGGTTAGAGGAAAAAGTACACTGAGCAAGTGGGAAAAATGTTGAAGCAGTGGGTGAGGAGCAAGGTGTGAACCCACTGAGGTGGGATGTAGAGGCCAGACCCTCTCTGCAGGGTCTACAACACACTAAGCATCTCAGGGACATCAAATTGGCCCCCAAAGGCAGCTCCAAATTGGCTGTGAATCAGGGGAGGAGAGTCATGGATGGAGAAGAGCTCCATGCGGGAGCTTGAACAACCCCGGCTGGGTCCCCAAGGTATGGGTGTCTGATTGTTGTAAGAATAGAAACACACACTGACCCCAGGAAACATCGGCGAAGATGTGTCCAGGTGCATCACAAGATGAGAAAAGCAAAAAATCCCTTCCCAAAGCTGTATCTTAGTCATTTCCAACATATTCGACATTTTGTTACCATATATATTACTTTTTTCTCTAAAGAAATGAATGTACACATATTTTAGTATTTACCTATTTAATATATGAATACAATGCCAATAAGCAACAGGTAGTGAAAACATGGGCAAGCAAAGGAGGAAAAAGTAATTTTGACAACAAGGTGACATAAAATCTGGTGTTTGTTCTTTGATATGAGCCCAGCTTGAAGAGATAAAGAGCCAAACAGTAAAAGGTGTTGTTTCATAATGCTTAAAATCACTAAAAATGTTCATATACACACACCCACAGCCCCACTTTTTATGTCTACACAGACAAAAGAACAAGCTCACTAAGAGAAATGAAGAGAGTGGGAATGGCGGGAGCATGAAAGGATGGCCTGAGGAGGGCTGAGCAGAGGTCACAGCAGATCAGGAATTCATATCTGTAAAAGAGAAGCACACAAAAAAATTGAAAAATGACCAAACACAGTGTTCCTATCTAAAACAGGTGCTTTCATACACTCTCAATGTCTTCGAAAACAACTTGGCCGGCCTTTACTGAGAATTATCTTGTGAATCATCCTGAGGTTCGGAAAGTATTTATAATTAATTTGAATTAAATCCAGGCTGCAGCTCAGTGATTTTAGAACAGAAATAACTCATTAATCACTCAACTGGGTGGTTCATTAAAGGGAAAAGCTCATCACTTTCTTTTTCTGAAAGCACACAGTCCACTAACATGGAAATAACGGTCATCGGCTGCTGATTGAACAAGTCAGATGTGAAACGGAACATACGCTGTGATGTGCATCAGCACTGTGTAATTTCATGATGAAGTGGTTGAATTTTACAACACATTGATTGTGACGTGTGACTCAACCAGAATGAAAGACTGTGCCGTTTGCTTTTGGTACCAAATGCTTGCAGAAAAGTCCAGGAGCATACAGCTCCAGAAGAAAGTAAGAGACCACTACAATTTATTTTTAAATCAGCATCTTTTTGTATGACGACCCTTCTAAACCAGTGTCTGTTAAACTCCAACACAAACACCTCATTCTGCTTTATGAGGGACTGATTAGTGAACACCTGAATCAGGTCTTATTTAATGAGGAAAAGCATAAAAACACTGCTGTAAACTAAGGCAAAGTTGTTCAGTTCAATACTTGCACCTATAAAGGATAAAACCTGAGAAACTGGACATTTCTGTAGTGGTCTCTTATTTTTTTCTTCTGTATTTCCTAGTAGCTCTTCAGTTCTACTGCATACCCAAAAGTATCCAGACAACCCATTTAATTTGTGTATTTAGAGACTTTACAGTGCAGATTGCAACTGTGTACACTCAGCTTGAATCATCTCCATAGAAAATCATTGCCAATAGAAAAGGATGCTGTGGAGCATCCACACATAAATCTCAGGTCAACCTCATGTCTGATGCCAAGCGCTGGCCAGAGGGGTATAAACACTGGGATGTGAAGCAGTCTAACTGTGTTCTCTGGCTTGATGGATATAGCCAATAACTTTGGGATGAGTTGTGCTGAGTGGGGTTTGTGATCCAGAACTAAATCACCCAACATCAGTACCTGAACTCCTGAACTCATCAGTACCTGTGTCTGAATGCAATCAAATGTTGCGACCCAGAAAAAAGTAGACATTAACTGCAGTAAACAGATGGCGCACTATTAACATACTTGACTTCAGAAGAAACTTTGGCTGACCAGGGCTCTACAAACTTCTGGACATGTTGTGTAAATAATATTAATACAGATATTTATTAAGATTTCTGAGGCCCTAAAATGACCAAGCAGATTGATATTTATCTAAAAACTGATGGTTTATTCATGCATTTATCCATGGAGTATATGGTTAATTCATGTTAACTGATTTTCACTGAAATGTGTCTATTTGGCCTTTCAAAACATGGAAACCAATCAATGTTTAAATCTAGTGCATGCCCTGCATTTAATCCAACAGGATTTCAAGATGTATTTTTTCTCTTAAATCAGGGTCTCTCATCCTAACTGAAGTGAGAAAAACTACATTCCGCGTTCCACATGTTGCCAACATTGTTGTTGAGGGCCATGCAGAGAGCTTGAAAGGGACAGGAGCTCAAATCAAGGTAGGGAAAGGTGTTTCATTTTTGTGTTGGGGGGGTGGGTTGTATACAGTGGGCACCAGCTTTGCCCAAAAGGCACTATACCACATGCCTGGCAACCACTACTGCATATCTCTTTCATGAAGTGATTTTGACCAACAGTATTCAGTTCCAGTCCTGGAGACCCACTGCCCTACTGAGTTCCAGTATAATCTCTGCTTCCAGCACACCTGATCCAGCTCAGAAACTGCTTGATAATTAGCTTGTGAGCTGAATCAGATGTGCTGGAGCAAGGATATTAAACAGTGCATGCCAGTGGGTCCCCAGGACTTTGAAAGCCACTGATTTAGACAGTCAAAAAAGTTCACCTACTCTCTAGCTGGTCTGCAATGGGTGGCTGACATTAGCAGGCAAGCTAGCTGCAGTAATTGTTATTTTTAATGCTTTACAATAAGATTAGGGGTTTATAGATGATTTACAACCAGGTTGTTAATTAAGTTGTCGACAGTTTATAAGTCATTAATAAGCATTTATAAACAAGATCTCAGACCTGGTAAAGTAGTACCGAGTTATTAGACTACCTTTTACTCAACACATGTCAACAAATAGGCGAAATTACAGTGGACTTTTATAACAGACTGAAGTTTTCAGCAATAAACACTCAGACCATTAAATATTAATTTGGCTGAGTAGACTATGTGTACAGACATTCAATGCCTTTGTTATGCCTGAATGGTTGAGATGTGTTCTAGGGACACTTCTCTTCATGCTCTTGTTAAGAACAGAGTAAACAGAATAAAACAACTACATGCTGCTGGTTTGTAAAAATAGTTAACTAGGTCTTTCCAGAACACCTTTTCGACTTTTACACTTAGATTGGACTTTGTGTTCTCGATCACTTCTACTCTTAACATCGCCAATTTACAATCATTATAATTTATTATGGTGTACTTGATAAAATGAGATTCTTTATAGGTCCTTTTAAACTGGTAACATGGCCAAGCAGCCTTTACCTCCCAAGTTTCTTATTCTTGCTCCTGTCCAGCCATACTATTCTCCCACACTGCCCGCATCATTACCTTGCTTTACACCACACATCTATTACCTGCCTCCCTTTGCGCTCAGACACACTGCACGCACACACACACACACACACACACACACACACACACACACACACACACACACACACACACACACACACA
>JBBPDC010000007.1:20709451-20735924 GCA_037974485.1 Hemigrammopetersius urotaenia | reverse complement strand
CACACACACACACACACACACACACACACACACACACACACACACACACACACACACACTCTCTCTCTCTCTCTCTCGCTGTCTATCTTAACTCCCAGAACACCCAAAACTGCTGCCCACTGCTAAGGGTTCCTGGTCACGTCCCGTGGTGTGATCGGGGAAAATGACTCTGAACGGCTACACAGTCTGTGTTTGCTCCGTTGCTTCTGACACTCACTTGGGAGAAAGGAGGCGAGAGAGAGAGAGAGAGAGTGAGGGGGGGGACACAATGGAGCACAATCCGTGAAAAAAGAGCAAGTGGACCTGCAGCATTTTTCGGAAGGACTGATGGCCGTGACACATTTTTCACTACTGTCACTACGGCCCCAAGCCATGTCTCAGTGACCCACACACACACACACACATACACACACACACACACAAAAACACTCACACTATAAAGTGTGTGATCTGCAGCTCTGCAGGCACAATGCAGAGCAGTAAAGAGACAGAGGAAAAGTGTGAAGTGTGGGTGGATGGTATGGAATAAAAGGGGACTCCAGTGAGCCTGCAGGGACACTTCTGTTCTACACAGATACTGTTTGCCTCTTATTTGTTTCTACATTTTGGTGTCATCAAAAACAGAGCTCAGCCAACTCTGTGATTCCAACAAATAGCCAGAATAAATGCAATCTTGTAATCATACCTCCGCAAAAGTTGTACTGGCTCATAGCTGTGCTGTACCTTTGCTTTGCATGACAATACTTAAAAAGCATTAGGATAATTGATTAATTAGTCACATTTACAGCTTGAATTATACAGTCGTTCAATTTGCATTATGTAGTGACAGATAACAGTCTGCACCTCAGTTTGATTTGATGTCAAGTAAACGACAAAAACAAAAAAGATTATCCCACCCATAAACGAAGCAAGCAACAGTAACGTCAGATTAAAATGATAATAAAACAATAAAGCTATTTTTAAAAACGTTTAAAATCTGTACTTTTGAGAATTCAAGTGAACTGAGAAATAGTGTTTCGAAGAGTATATGCCATTAGGCAAACCCTTTAAATTCTTAGGCTTATTACATCATAAAGCTTCTGATTTATTCAAATAATATATCAAATATTCTCAAGTTCAGAGGCTGATCCAGTCCATGGTGTTAATCATAACACCGAATCGAACCAGTCATGGAAGAATCCTGCACACCCAACACTGTTAATAACGTTTATACAGGCCATTTTAAAACGTCGCATAATTGTTAATTAGCATAAATGAATATGCTACTTGAAAGCACACATATGCTACTTATGAATGCATCACAGGGTACATGCATTTATTCTTCAGTATAATAGGCACAGGAGCTGTTAGGGAATACTCTCTCATTACCGTAAAAGCTCATAACTGTTCTCGCACTCATAACTGTTACTGCCACATGTCATGGTTTGCAATATTGTTTCAGACGCCACAAAATAGCTGTTGCTAAATGTCTCATATGGATTCCTGAGATATCAACAAAGAGGAAACTGTGAAATGATAGACTGCCAAAAAAGAGGAGGGGGCACTTAATGAGCAAGTGCGAACATGGAAAGAAAAGGGATAGAAAGGGGGGGGGGGGGGGCGAGAGAGGATGAGAAAGAGTTGATTGGTGTGCTGGCTGATAGAATAGAAATCTGTCCATCAGATCTGATGTCAGCATCTCCACTGTGTGGGAATGTTGGCTGAGAAGAGCGCACTGAGTGGGAGGAGAGGGAGCGATGGAGAAGGGAGGGGGAGAGAAAAAAGAAAAGGCAAGAGGAAAAGAGGGGAGAGAGAGTGAGAGAGAATGGATAACGCGGACTGAAAGGAGGGGCCATTTGGGGAGGGGTTTGGGGACAGTAGGGAGGAGAAGAATACCTGCTTTGAAGCGACAGAGATCAGAGGGCACCCTCCTCTCAGGCTGCTTCTCAGGCCAAGATCCAGGCTCTGCTGGCTATATCCACATCAAAGCCTGCCTGCCTCACCGTCACCACAGGGAGAACCTCCCCCAGCACCCAGCAGCTCCTGCCTGCCAGCTCCACCTCCACACAGCAGCAGCATGGAGCCAGGGGGAGCTAGAGAGCCTCCTACAGCACTCAATGCCTCTGTAACAGTGCTTCTGTACCACTCAGATAAATCAGATTTGAGGGTTTTTTTTCTTTAAAAAGGTTTGGATTGTATAAAACAAACATCAGGTAATGGGCCAGCTTTTGGCTGTGTGCACCTCCTTACTTGTCTGCACTGATCAAGCAGTGTGTTATTTCTCGTCTTCTCAGGGCATCAAGCACAGCTCGTCTTGAACCTCCGTTGCTCAAAAGAAGAGGAAAACATGCATCTAGACTCTTTTCGGTCTTGAACCCCCAGTAGTGGAACGAACTCCCTCTTCACTGTCCTTCACTGTCTTTAAGCGTCGCCTGAAGACCCACCTCTTTATGGAGCATCCTGGCGACTAGCCAGTCCTCCCACATATCTCTTATAAATCCTGTATTTACAAATTCCTCAGCCACTTACTCTTTTAACTGTTTTACTGTTTTTACTTACTTGTGTATTAATCTCTGACTTGCTTTTTCTCTTTGACAGGGTTTGTTATGGTGTGTAACTTAGCTAGCAGTAACTTGGTTAAGTAGCTGTTGTTG
Organism: Hemigrammopetersius urotaenia; assembly: GCA_037974485.1. Taxonomy (NCBI): domain Eukaryota; kingdom Metazoa; phylum Chordata; class Actinopteri; order Characiformes; family Alestidae; genus Hemigrammopetersius; species Hemigrammopetersius urotaenia. Next base: position 20,733,291 of record JBBPDC010000007.1, on the reverse strand, counting down.
ATTTAAGTATAGCTTTACAGGTTTAAGAACAGTTGTGGACTTTAAGCACTGATGTACGTTGCTCTGGTTTAGAGTGTCTGCTAAATGCCGTAAACGTAAACATAAATGTAAACGTGTTCAGTCGTGACTCTAAGGGTCCACTTCACTTACTTATTTATGTTGAAACTAAATCAGTTGGGAATACAAATACGTTGCAAGTTAACAGATCTTTTGATGCTACACTTCAATTATAAGAGGGAATTCAATGCATGAAAATAGGAGACCATACGTGGTACAGTTCTTAATCTTTTATTTTTTTTTTACTTTTAAATGCTATATTTAACTTTAATTATTTACAAAAAAAGTGAAGACATTTCTGGGGACAGAAGAGTGAGCCTGAAAGTTCACTGTGTTTTATAATGAGGAATTAAAAAACAGGTTAAACTGCTTTTGGGTCATGATTTAAATGCTGCTGAATATTATAGAAGAATGAGAAAGGACGAGGTTCCACAAGATCTACAAACACATGAAACGAGTGTGAAACTGAGGCAGCGTAACTCATCATGAAAGTTCGGGAGATAACATAACAAGCGCAGAGGAACTTTGTACATCAGATAGCACTGTTTGACTTTATGCTTGGACCCATGGATGATTTTTTTTTCTCTGATAGAGAAACACTGCATGATTTGGAAGTTAAACGTTTTTCGAGGCAAATCAATGCGGACAGATGGGCCTCTGTACTCCGTGGGCATCCGTCTTGCCCCATTTTTACATTCAACTTCCAGATGCCTGCTGCTGATAGCTCATATCAATCACAGCCAAGTGCTCTCCACAGGCCAGGTATTGATTGGAAAGCGGAATGAATGGCACCTCGATACCACAGTGAACGTAGTGCCAGCTCTCTTGAAGGGGGTGAAGTGCTGGGGTGCTACGCAGGACTCCAACGAAGCCTCCTTAGGTAGTGCCTCACTTTCGGGTACAACAGACATCGATGTCTGGAACGGAGTCTTCAAACTGACATTACTGGAGTGGAGAGGCAGGTCCAAGTTACGTTTACTTGGTCACATGTACTTAAACTCAACCTGAAACAGAGTTTTTATTGCATTTAAGTTGGTGTCCCTGGTAATATGAACCAGTAATACCATGTTTCACCTCATCCCACAAGCCCCACCACTCACCAATCACTGAGTGAGGTCAGTAAGAGACTGCTGATGACTTTGGGGCAGCTGTTGGCCTTGTTATCAGAAGGTCATGAGTGAATACCAGAACTGCCTGTGGCACCACTGAGGTACCCTTGAGAGAGGTACCGTCCCCACACACTGCTCCCCTGGTCCTGTGTTGCAGGCTGCCCACTGGTGAATGGGTTAAATGCAGAGAAAGAATTTCACACTGTTCACACTGTGTGCTGTGCTGTGTTTACGAATTACTGTAAGAGGCAACTTTACTTTAAAAAGCCAAAGTCCAATTATTCTTTTCGTGGCTTTTATTTACTTTAACTGAAAATAACCAAATTTCTTTCACTCTTCCCAGATCTGCTGAGAAGACTGCCCCAGTAACTGTCATCCTATTTATTTGCATTTTAGACAATGAAAAAGTCATTCTCCTAAGAGAATGTACAGGAAGTCAAGCTGTTTGAGATGTGATCCACTCTGAGCTCCATCAGCCCAGCTCTAGCTGTTGGACCGAGAGCAGTATGGAGTCTGGGCTCAGTGCTGATCAGGCTGCTATAGTGACAGCTTAAGCTTTAGGCTGGGGAATGTGGGGAGCATAGCACATTAAGGTGACCAATCAGCTTTAGGTAATCTTAACTCTCCTGGAGACAGGGGCAGGAGGACGGACGCGGATGAGGCTGCTTCGGTCTACCACAGAGAAAACGACTAAACTGTTCTCTGTCATATTATTTTCTTTTTTTAGCGCTGTTCTGAAAGCTACTGCCACCGCAAAGGCTTAGGTTCGGAACTCCACAAACTCCAGGCCCACCCCGTCACGTGACACCGTTTGACGTCTCGGTTAAACATCACCCTCCTGCAGGCTGCCTGTCACTCTAAGTCCCCAGCAGCGAAGTTAAGAACGTGCTGACGGCACCAGAAAAAATCAAAATAAAAAAAGAATTTTCATTTTCCTTCAGCATTTACCTCTAACAGAGTCGGCAAATTGAGATTCTTTATTTATGTATTACTATTTTAAAAAAAAAAAAATCATTTTATTAAGAAAAGAAACTTTTCCAACAGAAGGGTTTGACACTGCTATTATTCGGCTTTGTCTGGTGTTCTTTTTTCCCAGCTCTGGAAAGGAAATCAATGGAAAAGAAAATGGTCTATGCACATTAAAGAACATTCTGTATGAAACTACCTCTCAGTAATATAACATTCGTCTCACAGATCCCACAATGGCAGAATGAGAGTTAGAGAGACACAAAACTACACAGAGAGGATATAAAGCAAACACTCTTAACTCTTAATAAAATAAAAAAAAGACCAAAAACAGGGCAGTGCCATTGCGACTGTGAGCAAAATCGGAGTCAGAAGTGAACTCGGAAACTTCTCTCACTCAGAGGAGAGTGACTAATGTCTTGCATTAAGTTTGTTGTTTATTTCCGCCCGGAAGCAGTGAAATAACCCTATTAAATCAAGTAGTCACCCAACCATTAATCTCAATGCAGCGGACTAGTTTCTCAGAGCTAATGTGGTTTGGAATTTGCATGAGACGAGTTTACCCACAAAGCTTTGTCTGAGAAGATTCCTGTCCAGACGGGGAGCTTATTGTCATACGTCTTCCTAGATGTGGATTAACAATGCTGCATATTAGGCAATATATCTAATTCTGAGGACCAGCCCTGTGCCTTGCATTTCTTCATCCTATGGCTGAAACTTACTGGTAAAACAGTAAACAAATGACCAACAATAAAGGAATTGTTGGGTTCAATCGACATCAATTTAAAGGGCCCATATCAGGCATTATCCTTATCTGTTATTAAATAAGAGACAGTGATGTCAGCATCACTCAAGTTTCAAACCACTGTACTCAGTCTGCAGCCCAAGAATGGTGGCAAAAGCAGGCTACTGAATCCATTATGCCATCAAAAACCAGTGCATCTACATATGCTCACCTTAGCCTTCAAAAACGTAGCCTTGGCCTTCACGCTGACATTATAAAGAATGTTTCAGCCTGGACTACATTTTAAACAGCACAGGGCAGTCAGGCAGAACTGAGGTAATTTACAAATATCAGTCTAAAAGGCACAGTACCAAAAACAGCCTGTTTGACTGGAAATTAACTACGGGGTCGTCTCTGAACTTTGGATAGCAGCCACCACTTCAAAGACTCAGGATTGTGGTTCAGTTTTCTGCTCTAACAAGAGCACTGCACTATGTGCTGAAATGTATTAAATTAAAATGAATCCATAGTGAGACTTTTTGTTTTACCCCTTGGGCCCCTGTTCCGCAAAGTGTAATACTATAAAAACTGGACAGATCGTTCTTGGTCTCCTTGAGATCTAAGCTATCGAGGACTGATGAATTGCTCAGTCGTCGAGATTTGTTCTCGTACTCGTAGAAATTGAGTGGATTTGGTGGAGATCAAATGCAACATTTGGGGAAATTGTCCTCAAAACAACTGAATCAGGCTGCTTAAGAGCTGCTCATCTGATCACTACAACTAGCTTTTCTCCAGGGAAGCACCACACATGGACCCGGACATCCACACGATCATCTTCGATTGCTCCATGGTCCAGTTCTGATGATAACCTGTCCCTTATAGGTGCTTTCGACTCTGGACGGGGTTAGCATGGGCACTCTGACTAGTGTAGGGCTCGGCAGTCCTCCCTATTTGAAAAAAGATAAACGAATACATTAAATATCGAATCACTCTTCAGTCAACATGATCCAGAGGTAGAAACAAAACAGTAAAAACAGTCCCTTTTTAAACTATTTGTTGTTATGTCACAAAACTAATACTTTTAAAAAGAGTGTTTTAGCCTGGACAGCTTTTTTTTTTAATAAGGTGCAATACAGGACAGCCTATTACAATCAGTCATTTAAAGCTCTAAAAGCACTGTTTAGTGCCCAGTCCTGGTCCTACTGATCTAACACTCGGCACAGTTTAGCTCCAACCCTAATCCAGCACTACTGGTTCAGGTAAGGAAGATCTACTGAGACATCTGAATATCAGAGAGAGGGGTATTGGACCTGATGTCATTCATTAAGGAACCATGTTTGTTAATGAGATATGAAGCACCTTTTAATGATATAAAGAACCTTCACATAATGAAAAGGCTCTTTATTAATTTGAGTGTTCTTCTAATAAGCCTGAAGTGGAGGTTCTTTTTACAAGATTCTTCCCACTCAAACGCATCCAAAAATTCAACTAAAATGTTCTTCAGTTAACTGAAAATGATTCATCTATGGCATCTGGTAAAGTTAGTCTGTTGTTCGTATTATATTCTCATTAAGGCTTAACTTTAATTAGCTTTTAAGCAGAACTCACTTACGATTTGTACCATGTTCCGTCACCGTGCTACTTCACTTATGCTTATTACAAATTACAGATAACAGCGGGAAACAGCTGTGTCAAAGCATCTCCAAATACCACGACATATGTAGCTTTAAATAATCAAACTATTGCTTATATCAATACAGAGATGCTTATTGTGGTATGAATCTACCAATTTTACTCACACCACGGAAATAACCAGTTTTCATGACAGCTTTTGGCAGTAAATGGCTTTATCAAGTTTCGTCATGACATACTGATGAATAAACTGAAAATACACTTTGACTTTGTTAGATTTCATGTTTAAGTCATCCTTTAAATATTCTGCCTCTCTCTCTCTCTCTCTCTCTCTCTCTCTCTCTGGATTTTCTTCCTCTCATCTTCGCAATGTCTCATCATGGATCCCAGCTCAGTGTTGTCAACTTGGCTTTTTAAAATCATTTGAATAAGCCTCTTTCTTTAGGAGCCTGTCTGCTCTGTTTCATTGAGACTAAATCAGCTTTAGCAGCTAAATATAAAAATGTTGCCTGAGCGTTAATTCTTAAATATTTATCAAGGTGCTTGAAATACAGCTTCATCCCTGTGAGGTATTCCGAGAGAGCGAGAAAAGCCACAGAACACACGCAAGCTGCACAAGTTCTAACATCATGGCTGATCCACTGAGAGAAAAAAAAGACTGAAGTTAGTTTCACATTTTTTTTGACTGAACGTTTGACTGAAAATCAGTGTGCTGTGCTTTGTCTGACACTAAAAGGCATTTCTAATACAGAAACCTCACTGCTGCTGGGACTAAAAATCTATCCAAAAAGCTTAATATCTATCCAAAAAACCCTCTCAAAGGTGACCAAGGGAATTAAGAGGCAATCTGAATTATTAAATAACCAAACCGAATGAAGTGTGAAGAAAAAAAGGCTGAATAAAGAGTCAATGGAAAGGTTCAAGTCTCCCAGAGATAGTCAGTGACCAGCTGGTGTTATTAGCTTTGAGAAGCTGCGACTGCAAGCTGTTTGTGTCATTAGTCAAACTTTTCATAAAAAAAAACCCTAGTCTCATGCAGTAGAAGGCGGAACAATTGGCTGCAGCATGATTTCTACTCTGGGATTGCCCTCATAATGCTTGAATGTTACTAGGTTTACCCATTCGTATTTGTATAGAGAATATGTTTTAAGCTGTATTTGTAGAATGATCAAGTTTGCTGTGCAGCTGCCTGTGTTAGCCTTCACTCCCCCAGTGTTGGTGATTTTGTGTGATTAGGGGGAGTCCTTGCTAGTGGGCAGACTTGAACATGACTACACCAGGAAGAGGACTAAAAACCTTGTCATGACTGCGATGAAAAACCCTGCAGGAAAGAAAACATCACATTGGTTGTGCTGCAAAGCAAACACAACCTTATATTCCTAGCCAGGTACATTCAGCTTCCCTTGTCCAGCTTAGTAAAGAGGCAAGTAAAGAGTAACTACATATTCTGTCTGTATACAGAACTGCATTCTGCATTAAAGTGAAAGTCATTCACTATATATTAGGGCAATAACACAAATTCGACTAGTTGTGTGTTTTTTCCTCTCTTAGGTGACAGACACACATCGCATATATATATAGTTTATTACTCTGACCTCTCCATTGACTCTCCATATATATAGACAATATATATATATAGACAATGGAGAGGTCAGAGAAATAAACTCAAGTGGAGAAAACCTCCAAGCTTTATGTGAAATGAAAGTGTTAACTCTCCTTACAAGTCTAGCTTCCCCCCAAGGCATCCAAACACCACAGCACTTCGCTGACGGTAGATTTCATACATTAAAAGAAACTAAGTAAAATAATCCCCCAACCATTCACCATAACACAAAACACAAAGAACTTTAACAATAACTAATTTAACCCCCAAAACATCCTGAACAAAACCCTGCAGGAGCAGTGCATGTTGAGAGCCACACCCCCTCATCCTAACTCCATTACTATATATACACACACAAACACCCTCTATACTATATAAATAGTCTGTGTCTCCTAAAAAATAAACGATAAACATTTTTTTTGCAGTAGTTTTGCAGAATTCCTCATTAAACGTCAAAACAATCAAACAGACATAGTATACAGACATAAAACCTCTGTATACTGCACTAAAATTAATTAATAACACTATTAAATTAAAGAAAGAACTGTGTATGAAGAAGCTCCAGACAAATCTGCCTACTACCATCCGCACCAAATACAGCATGTATCCTTTCTGCCTGCGCACAGATAAAAGCAGCGGACGACAAAGGAGTTAAAAGGATCTGAAGGGTTCTCGGAGGCTAACACTAACAGGCAGGATGGACCCCCCCCAAAGCTCTGCCGAAGCGTGCCTGTGACTCTTTGGCCTCATCTGTTTGATGTCCTTTGCTTTGCGGCTGCGTCCGACTCTGCAGTGTGACTGCAGCCCACACTACAGGTTCAGAGAGGTGTGGCGGCCTGCACAGACGCATGCCTGGCCGCTAATCCCACACTCAGCGGTCAGTCTCTGACTTGATAAGGGTCAAACTGAGACTTGGCCCAGCCATGCAGGCCTGTGCTGGGAGGAACCAGGGATGCATGTTGGCCACATGCCCTTTTGCTCAGAAGCATCTGCCTGTGTGAGGCAGCAAAAGGTGTGTGCAGTTATCTCTGATAGTTGCCAGTTTATAAGGTATACCTTGCACCTACACATACTGGCCAACTGATCAGAAACACCAACACTAGGGTCTGTTCAAAATGTGCAGTTACTGACTGGAGACCATCTGCACCATTATCAGCCCTCCTCTACCCTTTCGATCAGTGGAAGGGGACCATAAGACTACACTGGAAGTCAACAGACTGTTCTTAATACAGCATTGACACTGAAATGATGGTGCATGATAGTGCACATTGATCAGTAATAACATTTAAACCACCTGTCTAATATTGTAGAGGTCCCCATTGTGCCACCAAGTTCTGTAACACTGCCCAGATCATCACACTTGACTGTGCTGCTTTCTGATATCATAGTCAGCTTTAATTTTAAGAGGTTAGAAGCTTTTATGTGGGATTGGATAAAATGCACTGCACTTTGCTTCCCCCACATTTCAGTAAGACTTGTGCACCTGAGACCCTGGTTCCTTCCTTGAGCCACTTTTACAACTAACCACTGCAGCCCAGGAACACAAAGCATGCTGTTTTGGAGATGCTCTGGCCTAGTCATGCAGACATCACAATTTGGCCCTCAACAAAGTCACTCATTTACTTGCCAGTTTTCCTGCCTTCTAACACATTAGATTCAAGAACTGAATGTCCACTTTCTGCCTAAAGTTCCTCACCCCTTGGCAGGTGCCACTGTAATGTTTTGAGGCTTTTATACTGATCAGCAAAACCATTAAAAACACGGAGAGGTGAAGTGATTAACGTTGATTGTCTTATTACAGATACCCCTGTCAAGGGGTGGGATTTATTTGGCAGCAAGTTAAGAGTCACTTCTTGAAGCAAGAAAAATGGGTAAGCAACACGAATCTGACCCACTCTGACAAGGGCCAAACAGGGATGGCTAGATGACCGTCAGGGATGTCAGGGGTGGATGTAGCTCAGTGGGTAGAATACTTGCCGCAGTACCAAGAGGTCATGGGTTCGAATCCTACCTTCAGCAAAAAAACACCACTGGGTCCCTGAGCAAGACCCTTAACCCGAAGTTGCTCCAGGGAAACCCCTGTAGTTAGGGAATGGATCTCGCTTTGGATAAAAGCGTCTGATTTATGCCGTAAATGTGTCAGAGCAGGTCTTGTGGGCTGGTTCCTGAATGGACTTTCCTTGTTCCAGCAAAAATCTAGAAGATAACATTATGTGAATGTTCATTTCTATTGTAAGCTACTTTAGGAAACCAAAATGGTTCTTTTAAAGAATCACTCCAAAGAACATTTCCATATACAGTTACAAAATTTCATATCTAGTGCATATCCCTCACATTAGTAAGCCTAAGAACTCCTTGTTTTTCTGGGGTGTAGCTTGGGGTGTGTAGAACTCCAGTCCTGGTGGGCTGAAGTCTAGCACGGTTAGTCGTTTTTTTGCTCAAACACACCTGATGCTGTTTTGAAGGCTGGGTTTTAGGTGAGGAATGGCCAAACTGTGCTGGACACTAGCCCTCAAAGAACACCCCTAGTGTATCTAAGATACGGGGTAACACCCAAATAATACCTGGTTAGTTGTGCCCCCGTGGTTATCTATCCACTAAAGTCAATAAACCTGTAAAGTAGCTTTTCTGATAAAATGGCCAAGAACAGTATGCAATTATAATATGTACTACTAATAATAGCATAGGCATAACTTGAATACTGCTGAGAGCAGCACAACTGCATTTAGTGACCTCCCTCGACTGATCTTCATCTAGACTAAGGAATATCAACATTGCAAGTGACATCTGTCAAGCATCTGTACGTGTGACTCACACTTGGAAGTATAAAAAATCTGTTAGAACTGAAAACCTACACCCTGGTGTCTTTCTGCTTGCTCACTTATTTTCTGGACTGTTGGACTCAACAGTGCGTGCTTAAAATTCCGTAGCTTTACGCTGCATAATATTTGCTGATGTGGAGGCCATTTATTTTTATCTCTCTTTCTGTGAGGAATAGGGACCAACTAGGTCAAAAAGGTCTAGAAAAGATTTGAGCAGGGAGGGTTCAGCACTATTACTGTATTAAGTACATCATAGTCACCAAATTAGAACTGGAAAGAGAAATAGCCAATTGTCACACCATTAAGGGCTCATTTTTAGCTGCCTGGCGGCTCGGCGAGCAAGGGCCAGTCTCTCATTGCCCCTGATTTTAACGGCTCTGCACGCTACGGTGCAGCGCATGGCACTGACATGCATATTGAAGTATCTCCCCCCCCCAAATGACTCTGTAAACAAGATGTGAGGGCAGCGCTGGTAACATAATTCGCAGGAATAAGTGTCAGGGTGCAGTTATTGCATTATTTAGTGCGCCATAAAGCGCCAGGCTATTGATTTGAGAGGCGAAGCGGCTCCCCAGTTATTTCTGTCATTGCCACTCTCATTAAACTGATATATTAGCCTCTGTGTTTTCCCCTCTGCCGCTCTGTCTCTGAACAGAAATTCCTTTTTTTTTCCCCTGGCTTTTTTTCTAGCTAGACTTTCTTTTTCTGATCTTGCCTCTTGTAACAATTTCCCCACCCACGCCACATGGTATCTAGCTCGCTACTGGTATTACCAACATTGTATAATGAGAAATTGTGCTTATCGGAGGATATCACTGGTGTCATGAGCACTTCTGGAAAACTTAACAGCTGCAAGAATTAAAATAAGATTATTTATACCAGTTTATTCCAATATGTCTACCACTAATCCAAAGCCTGTATCAGTGTATAGTAACTGCATAAACTGCACAATATCATGCAGCGTCATTTCAGTACACAGTGAAATGAAACAATGTTCCTTCAGGACAGTGGAGCAACACAAAGAAGAAAAACAGAAAGACCACAAGACTACACAAGTACAGGCAGGACAGAACTAAAGAGAGAGTGCAAGGAAAGAAAAGTACATACATTTACAAAATGAGACAACGTGTTTGCCCAAACTGAGCTCATTTCATTTCATTTCATTCATTAATTTGAATGACATTGACATTTCCTCCCGTTTCTTTTAAAATAGTTTAGTATTGCACATGTTGGCATTTGGTCAATTCTTACTTCAACTACAACAACAAATACTAAAACCTGTGATATACATACACTACATTTAAAATCACATACTGTAACTGTAGATTCATGAGAAACGAGACACCAAACTGCAACTGTGCATGTTTTTATTCAGCATTTCTGGACACAAAGTTGTTGAGAAATTATGTGCTGTAATTATCTACTAAAAATAATTTGACAAGTTGTCTGGCTGGGGATTTAATCATTACTTTTCAAATTAGACAGTGCCTGGATATTATTGTTATTATCATTTTCATTATATTTTTCAATTTTAGAGCTGTCACTCTACATGGGGCTTTTCCTTGCCGGTTTGGGTGATTTTCCTTCCTCCACTGAGAAACTTTTCCTGCAAGGCTGACTGTGTTTGAACGAGCCAGGAGACTCGTCATTGGGTCGCAAGGTTTAGATGTGGTACAAAATGGGGACTTGAGATGGAGTTTTGCTCGGCTGCAGACAGGGGACTTTGCACCAGAGTTTGACTTTTTCACGAGCCGAGAATTTTTGCACCATGTCTGACAGAGGTTGACAGAGTTGGGACATATGTACCGTGGTGGCAAAGACATTAGAGACATTAAAATCATGACATTTATTTATCTGCAACCAATTTTATTTAATAGTTTTTAACAGTTATAGAAGCAGTGATACTCTTCTGAACTGCAGTATATGTTGGTGATGACATTGCGATGTTACATTTCTGTCATATCGCTCCCCCTTAATGGTATAAACCTTAAATAGTGTGATTGCATCAGGAGAGAGTGGTGACGAGTATGATTCAAATTTCTGTTCAAAAACATAATTAATGAGGAAAATATCAACTGGTCTTAGTGTTTTTCAGACACCAAGTGTGCTTTTAAGGGGTTAAAGTGGGTTCACACAAAGAAATATGTGCACTGTTGTGGTTTATACACTTTACCTACACTTGATACTGCTGTTATCTAGCAAGCTATTTACGCTGAGTCTGTCTCGTTTTAGTTATTAATAAGGAAACAATCCATTTGCGTTAGTTAGAGGGGTTGGAAATGGACTTTCAGCTCTGTCATAAAATCCAGTGTTTTCAGCCACTTTATATGTGGTTTAAGGGGGTTAACATGTTGAACTGTAAAAGAGTTCTGCATTCAAATCCAGCTGCTGGTAGATTTTTTGTTCATGTTTTTTGGCCACAAAACCAATGTGTGGCTACCTCTCTCTCTGTGCAGAAGTTTGGGTACATGCCACTTCTTGAACAGGGTCTGAAAATTGCTCATGTGATTGGTCATTGAAAATAAAAGTTGCTCAGAAAATAAAGGTCACTCAGTTATTTGATGTGTCAATTTGCAGGTTGAAATCTGTCTGAAAGTCTGGTCAAGAGTACTTTAGTCAAGAGTACTGGCTTCCATCTTGCTATGAAGATGTATTGGTACCAATGTTTTTACATTATCCCTCACCTGTGAAACCGCTGTAACCACCTAGCAACACGTTAGCAAGCACCTAGCAACACAAGCAAATATCTAATAACAAAGAGTCACCATAGCAACCGCCACAAAAAAGCAACCTAGTTTTCTGTGAATTTTTTTGGTGCCGGCCCTCCATCACAAACCTCCGTCGACCCACGGCAGAAAATTGTGAGTAACTTAAGAAGCAGCAGGAGAGCGGAATACATGAGAAAACAAAAAAGACTGAATAAAGCAGGCAAACGGCAGATCCGATGGTTTCGTGTTTACACAGACTCAGAGCTGTTAATTCTTTATAAATCCATACTAGTTTTGGAGCCGGTCCCTTGCACAGTGGGCTGGCTGCCTCTCGCAGGCTTACAGCAGAATCTGTGATGGCAGAGAACCAGACATTATTGCTCAGGCTGACTCTCCCGCACCCCCCGCACCCCATCCTTTCCCCACACACACTGCACACAGCCTGCACTGAAATCCCATCTCCACTGCAAATATGATTTTGTATACATTGCTCTGCCAATCTCAGAAGCCAGTAATCCATGACCTTAGAGAGTGTACCTGAGGAAGATAACCAGGGGGAGGTACACCAAACATGTTCAAGTCAAGCACTCAGCGGAGACCAACAGGTGATTAGAATGAAAAGAGGGCGGGAGTTCTTATTCAAAAATACACACTGCTCTGCAGAAATAAAGTCACAAAATAAGCTATGATACTGCATTTCCAGTGTATTAGGCATACCATCCTTGCTCCTGCATTCATTGGACATTTTATTAGAAACACCTACCATCTAGTTGCACTTAGTAATGAATGTAGTCTGCACAGCATATCAGTTGCCTTTCCGGTTCTTAAGAACAGACAATTAATTTAATCGTTATGCATCAATTATTATCAGTTACGATTGTTGTCATTCAGGAAATGTCATTAGAGATTATGATTTTGATAATATCAAAATCATAATCTCTAATGACATTTCCTGAATTCCAGGGGTTCTTGTGAGAAGACAAGACCTTAGACTGCAAAGTTCAAACAAGTTTTAGTCACTCTATCAGGCCATTTCACGAAATAAGAGTTAAGAATTAGTTAATTAAAGATGTTATCTGACTTCACATTCACACCAAATATAGAAAAGTAGGTGTGTTAAGCAGAGAGAGAGGGAGAACAAGAGATAGAGAGGGAGGGAAGGAGAGAATATAAGCAGTTTTCTAAAATACAGTTTTCAACAGATTATTTTCCAGGACTTCTCCATGACTATTTTTACTGGTGATCCAGCTTGTAGAACAGACAAGGAATGATGCAACACACTAATAACTTCCTCTCTTTTAAGAGTAATGTGTAGTCTGTGGGTCAACTTATCTATGAAGTCAGATTTTACAAATTTAACACTGATCATAGAATAATGCAAATGTGCAGCATTTCACTTTATTACTATAACCACGTTACAGCGAGGGCTTGGTCAACTCCTATCTCTAAAAAATATGCTAATTAAAAATATAAAGAGACAGCTAAACTACACTATATGGTCTTTGATGACGAACCATTTCAGCATCAGAAGAATCCGACCCTTCCTCAAGCTACACAGATACTCGTAACTATGTCTCGTACTTGTCACGGCCTGGTCAGTGGCAGGTGAATGCCACTGTTTTATTGGTTGGGTTTTCTGGTTTGGGTTTTTTCTGTGTTCTGTTCAGGTTCTGGTTCTTTTATTTTGATATGCCTGTCTGTCTTTGTGCTTGTGTCACGTGTTCATGTTGTCATGTGGTTTTCTGTCCTTGTGTCATGTGTTCCTGAGTTCCAGCTGTCTTGTATTTTCGTGATCATTATGTTAGGTATCTTTCCTTGTCTGTCCATCGTCTATTATGAGCTTAATGTGTGCCATGTTCCTGCTTTGCTTTACCCTGCTCCTGAACCACGCTTTCTGTTTTGGCCCGCGTGCCTCATTTCCTTTGTTGCTGTAAATAAATTCACGTAAGCATGGAGCCCTGGTTTCAAGCCTGCTCTTTCTATGACAGCTCTCTGTCGTGGGGGATTAGCCCCTGCGACCGTGACAGTACTATACTGCTTACTCTTCCTTTCTCTTCTCTTGACTTTTCTATAGCTTATGTTGCTCTGGTATTGTTTGGCAGGTGTTGGCTGATTATTATTTGACAGATGTTGTATAGGTGCACTGGATGTGCAGTATTTCTGTTAAATAGTTGACGTGGATTTCAGCTGTTTACAGGTTTAAGAAACAGTTGTGGACTACTTGAGCACTGATGTACGTCGTTCTGGATAAGAGTGTCTGCTAAATGGCGTAAATGTAAACAGGAACATATTGAAGCCTATCTAATACATAGGCTTCAATATGGAGTTGGTCCCTCCTTTGCAACAACAGCTTCCACTCATGCATATATGTGTCTGTATATATGCATATATATGACAGATGGAGAGTGCTTGCTGCTCACCTAACTAATATATGCATGTATATATGTAAGTGTAACTAAAAATGTCTTGGTATGCTCAAGCATTAAGATTGCCCTGCTCTGGAAGCTAGGGGCCACCTTAATTCAATAATCAAGAATTTTGTCCCAATAATTATAGACACTATCTTTGGATAATAGTTTAAATTTCACTACTGTCACCCCATTTTTCTTATGAATGATAGTAGCCATTGCTGCCTGAACACCAATAGCACAAATAGTAGCCTGCAATTTTGCCAAGTGACAAATTTGGTGCACTCTAGATCCTTACACACAAAGAGAGAGGAGAGAGGAGAGAGGAGAAAGAGAGCAAGACAGAGGGAGGATGGAGGAAGACAGAGCGAATTAGAGAGAGGGAGGAGAAAGAAAAAGAGAAAAGGGGGAAAGGGAGAGAGGTAGAGGGAACAGGGGATGAGCAGTGCAGGTTATCTGGAGAGAGGGAGAAGGGAGCGTGCTGATCAATATCTGGAGGAGTGCAGACTGTCACTCATGCTGCTGTCCCACAGGGGGCTGCGAGAGGAGATCAAAACCACTTAGATTAACATCATCCTCCTTTAGAAGCTCATAGAAACACGGTTAGTCCCTCCTCCACTCTGCAAGCCTCTCGGGTCTCGCGCGAACAAATGAGCAAACGAACAACCAAAAGACTAAACGAAAGCAGTTTGTGCAGAAACAAACACCTGTGCTGAAGCGGATGGAGGCAGTTTAACTTGAATTTGGCCTCCTGCCTTTTCCCAGATGGATGAGAAAGTAATCCGTGTAACAGATAAAACTGTCAAGCTCTACTAATAGAAATGTTACATGTGGGTGAAATATTAGTCTGAGCCACATTGTCTGAAAAGGAGCTTTACAGTGACTTACGCCACGCTGATATACTGTCTGGGGTAACACAAATGTCAACTGCTGCAAGTGCCGCTCCTTTATTACGGTACGTCAAAATAACCTTAATTTAATTTGAAACAATTAGCAGCTCAACAAAAACATATAATATAAGAAAAGTGAAAATCCTTTAGGTTTAAATCCAATCACAGCATGAGTTACTAAATTCACCATCATGTATTAACTACCAGTCTTATATTTCTTTACATACTGTGTTTCAAAGTTCATTTTGAGGTGGACCTTAGTTGTCGGTCCACCGTCATACAGAAGTACTTTTGCATGTTCTCCATTCTCCTTTTGTTTTGAGTACTGTTTATAGCCCTCAAGCCAGTTTGCTTTGTTTAAATAAAGAAGCTGAAATGGACGTCTATGTTTGCGCCTGCCCTGAGTGCTTGGGAGAAAAGAGGGGGTAACATGATATACACTTCAGACCTTTTAGTGCCTGTAGCACATACTTTCATATTCAATAAAACAACAAGACTTCATTACCACCTCAAACATGCATCATTTTTTCTGTGTTCCTCAAACAAATAGCAAAAAACCTAATCTGGAGGGGAGGGGGAGGTTGAAGGGTGATTTTGGGGGTTGGGGTGCAGTTAAAAATCTCATTTCAACTCTACTTACATGATCATCTTCTGCATTTTCTTTCTGGGCTTTGTTCATACTGATGATCTTGTAGGACAAGAACAATAATAATAGCTTTAAATTCTGTGATAGAAACGGTGCATAAAACGGCCAAGAGACAGATTTACGCACACTTTAACTGCTGGCTAGTTGTGAAAATGCGATCTAACCGAATAAATCCAAATCCCTTTGGCCAGGAAAAGCTTTAGCTGGCTAATCTTAGAGTTGACTGACATAGTCACCCCATCTAATATATTTTATTCGAGGCCATATTTTAGACAACACTGTGAATTCTACATTATACTACATGTGTCAGTCCCTACACAGTCTGACACAGTATCAATTTACACTTGAAACTGGTCAACAGCTTCAGAAGCCCTTCCCTCACCCACGTAATATTAGTTCCTTTAATGGGTTTTGAGTTTGTTGTCCCTACTTGGGCTGTGGTTCACTGGATGGCTGTTCTTGACCTATAGTATTCACTACAGACTTGATTTGGATGCTTTGGACTTGAAGTAGAAATGGAAAAATCTAGGTTCCACTCCATAAATCAGTTACATCTTAAGTAATTATATATTTTTCACAACCCGTTGGTGCTGCTGTTGTTGGGAGGTCCGCAGAAATCCATTCATATGTGCCACCTTTTATGTTTTGAGTTAGAAAGTTGCTGTGAAATGTGAATGTACCGTAAGCTGGGAACTAACATAACATGAAAAATCCCATAGTGGTTTGATGGAAATCAGTGTCTTTGCAGTGGTGACTGGGAAAGCAAAAGCTGCTTAAAAAGTGAATTACAGAGCCCCTGTGTTAAACATTCCTGTGTAAGGACATGCTTGGCTGGCATAAGCTCATGATCTGGCTTTCAACCTTAAAAAGTCTAACATACATGGTTTCTCTGTACAGTGACCCACTGCAGCATTTGTGGAGCTTACAATGACCGCATCTCCTATCCCACCTTTTACTGAGATAATCAATATCAGATCAATCTCAGCAGTCATCAATAGCACACAAAATCAGAAAACGTTTTTTTTACAGAGGAATAAGTGTGGCAATAGCTTACCTAAAGGCTTTGTCTCATTTTCTGGCCGATAAAGCAATGATGATGATCAGAAGAGTCAGAATGAGTACTCCAGCTATCAGCAGATAGCATTTCCTCTTTCTTAGCTGCCTCTGTGGATACAGAAAGAATGTGGGTTACTACAGTGGTGTGTGGACAGTATTACACCTCAGAACTTTCTTCTGATTTCATGGAAGACCCACATTTGGTTAGGACAGGTTCATCAACGGAAAATGATCTGCTGGGGCGGCTGATGGTTCAGGAGTTGCCCTTGCAATTAGAAAGCTGTCAGTTCGAATCCCAGGGTTGCCCGTGGCACCACTAAGTAACCTTTGAGCAAGGTAAGGTCTCCACACGCTGCTTCCCGGATGCTGCATCACTGGCTGCCCACTGCTTCACTTGGTGAATGGGTTAAATACAGTGAAAGAATTTCAGTGCTCACACTGTGTGCTATGCTGTGGTGTGTTCACATGTGACACATAAGGGACCACTTTAATTAAATTAAATACAGAAATACAAAAGCCTTTTGTCTACTGTAAAGCTCTGCTGAGAAGGTACAATACCCCTTAAAAACTATCAATTAAGTCCCAATGCATATTTTTCTGTAACTGGATTCTAGTGCAAACTGTGAGATATTTGTAAGTTATGAGAGTGTAGCAGAAGCAGAGTATGTGAGTGGTGCAGAGTGGAAGCTAAGGGGCACAAATGTGCAGAGAGAGCTTTTAAGAATATTGGGTGACATTATCGACGTGACAGCATGACTATTACTGTCTGTGTGCATTAGCTACTCATACACACAAGCCTATGGAACAAGCAGGCATAGCGTGGAACATTTGAACAGTTGGAAAATATTGCAAACAGGCATTTTACAGATTAGTTAATAGAAAAGTTATAGGAGGGAAGATGGGAAGCTTGGACCTGTGAGTCTGTCCTATTTATTTTTACATTTATAGCATTTATCAGACGCTTTTAACCAAAGCGACTTCCATTCTCTAACTACAGGGGACAGTCTCCCTGTAGCAACTTGGGGTTAAGGGTCTTGCTCAGGCACCCAGTGGTGGTATAATGAAGGTAGGATTTGAACCCATGGCCTCTTGGACCAGAGGTTCATTTGTAATGTATATGGTTTTATGAAGGTAGATGTTCCAAACTTTGTTTTGAGGCTGCAAGAAGAGAGCGAAGGTGTGGTGTCCATTCAGAAATTGCATATGAAGGAAAAGTTACAGGTTATTCTGTACTAATGCCATATCCAACATTTCAGTCCAAGTAAGAAAGCATCCAATAACTGCTATAAACTTGATCTGCTTTCTCTCATGTACCCTCTTCCTCTGATAAGGGTCTGCTCCTTTACGCACTCCATTATGTATGTATTTATTTATTTATTTTGGGAGAGTGCCACAAGTGTTATTGGCCATCAAATGCGTCACACGGTTCCTCTTCGAGGGGCATGAGACCCCCCCCCCCATCAACACCACTCCCTCACCCCCACCCCGCATTTGCATTACTTTGTCATGTTTTTTTTTGGTTTTTTTTTTTTTTTAAATGAAGCCCGGAGTGATGAAATTCAACATCTGAATACAAACACATGAATACAAAATTTGGGTAAATACACTTGAGGAGCTGAGCGGATGCATTTAAATATATATTTTCCTACTTGACTCCGCAGGCAGCAAGCCGTGTTTGGGAGCAGAGAGGGAGCAGCGAATCTATGATGTTTTGAAATGCTTTTCTTTTTCTCTTTTTTTTCCCTCTCTCCCCCCCTCTCTCCTCGTTTCTTGCTACAAAGCCAGTGAGAGCGGCAGTGCTAGACCAGAGCTGGGCTAGAGTCTTTAAATCCTGACGCGCTTCAAAGCACGGAGAGCAATTCATCTTCTTATCTGAGACTGGAAACAGGCTTTCTATGTGGAAAGGGAAAGAGAGGGAGGGAGAGAGAGACAGAGAAAAAGAGAGAGAGAGAGAGTAAGAGAGAAAGAGAGAAAAAGAGAGAGAAAGAGACAGAGGGAGAGAGGGAGAGAGAGAAGGGGGGGGGGCAAAAAAAAACTGCTGTCGAGTAATTTTCCGTTTAAACGTTCCACTCCACAACAATTTGCATAAGCAGCCCTGCGTCTGTGATAAGAAGATTGGTAATTTTCAAAGGCTCTGTGGGGATTGAGAATTAAAAGCCTCTCTCTGCTATCTCCTCTCTTGCAGCTGGTCACCACAGATTCCCCGGCTTCTTTCTTACATTTCCCGCTAAACTGCGCCTTATAAACTTTCTCTGCCACTCTCTCTCTCTCTCTCTCTCTCTCTGTGCTGCTCCTCACTCCTGGCTTCCACTGTCATTCAGCGAAAACAAGAAAATAAGAAAATGAATAAGGTAAAAAGGAGGGGGGCGGGTAACAGAAAGAGCTTTGGATAACAAAAGAACTGTTGCTCTATTTTTGAGGAGGAATTTTCCAGGCACTGGGAAGGATGGAGAGGAGAAAAAGTGCTGCAGAAAAAGTAGCGAGCACTTGACTTGGATGTAGATCTTTAATTGGTGCACCTTCACATCACAAGCTGAACCTTCCATTAAAACAGTCTTTAAGGAACCAAAAGTGGTTCTTCTGTAGAAATGTTCCAAAAACCCCATTAATGTTCCTTTATTTAAAGTTATTGCAAGAAAGTTATAAAGATCATTATTTTAATTATCTTGAAGAGTTCTTTGGCTTGATGCTATAGGAGCATTTGATTCTCGGATAAAACCTTCAGTGGACAGACCTTTAAAAGAGATCTGAGAGTGTAGGGAACCTTAATGTTTAAAGAACATGCCAAAGTAAATGTAAAAGTTCAATAAGGTTCAAGAGTCAAGAATCAGTTCGAGACGCTATTTTTAAAAGTGCAGATTCTGGGCAATGTCCTCCACAAAAACATTCCTTTGACTACAGTTATAGTGATACTGGAGGCTTAGAGGAGTCATGCAGTTAAATGTCCACCCACCATTTCTCAGTATACCAAGAAGATACACTCATGTATACCATAAGAGACAATAACAGTCCCTCAGTATTTCCTCAAACATTATATTATTAGTCCACTAGCAGTCACATCACTGTTCATCTTAAGTTTTACTTTTAAGTTTATATTTTCTTTTATAGCTGGAGTTTGGCATCTCTTCTCCTCCTATAGTTTTTGAAATATTGGCAAGGCTCCAACATCAAAACGTGTGTTAATATCCAGTGCAGACTCATAAACAAACTTCAAGACACTAAAGCTCAGGCAGGTTATAAAAAAAAGACATGCATCTCTGTTTGTTGTGGTTTAATTAAAACTGAACGCATTCAGCCATCATTAGCTATAAATGGTCTGGTAAGAGCCAGAAACCCACTAGATGTAGCTGTGTCTACTTTGTAATGTAAAAAAAATCAGTGTTTATTTTAGAATGTTTAAATACATATTTTAAATTATACATGATTCATAATGATGTTTTTGTTGTGAAATGCAATGTGTGAGTAAACCTAGCTGTGTTTCTAGGAGGTGGCCGGTGCATATGAGTCTCAAAAATCAACCCAACAAACGTGAAGGTGGATCAGGTAACAATAGACAGAGAAGTGTCTGCAGCAGGATAGCCACCTACATAGCAGAGATAAAGCACAATGCTATTCTTTATTAAAGCTATGAAAATAATACATGCACGACTTCTGGATGTAGTGGACAGGCCCTTTATGGGGCAGTGTTAATATGCAAGGAAAGTGCTCATACATGCAATAACAGATTGTATTAAAGTTCTTAAATGTATAAAACACAACTTTGATTGAATGCCCTGTGTCTTTAAACCTTCCTGAGCTGTGGGTTTTCAGAGATGGTCGATTTCAAAATGCCATGACTTGGTTTCTGATTAAAAACTCAAAAAGTAATTTGTTTGTGAGAGTTCATTTTTAAAGAAACGTTTTAAATGTCCCCAACATTCAGAATTCACTGTTATATATTATATACTGCTGTTATCTGTGTATATAATGTTATATGTGACCCAATGTTGTCACATGGGCAACTACAAGAATTGTTTTCCTGCTTTTTAAACAGGGAACATATTAATATGCATTCCACAACCCGCAAAAAAGCATTCGGTTAATACAGAGTTGAGGATTTCCCCTGTGGTGCAGAAACCTCAGTGGAACGGAAGCCTGTTTGTGGTGTTAGAGTCCAGAATTTCAAAGAGTTGATGCAATAGTGACTGTATGTGACTTGATTGGGCTACTCTTCCAGGTCATATGTGGCAAAAAATATTCAATTCCTAAAGTGCCACTTCATCCTGCTTTCCTATATTGGCCTTATTTCAAATTCACTGCCATTTAGGGTGTATGAAGACACTAAGTGTACATTAATTATTGAAACATTTATCACTTAATGCACTCATGAAGATGCAAACTAGACCCACACTTCAGAGAGCAATCTGTCTGATAAATTTCAGAGAGGCTGAAGGCCACATGAGTCAGGCATGCACCTTTATCCACAATTAGGGTGCATAGATTCTCAGTAGAGGAAGTTATTTACCTTGTGTGGCATGAGAAATGTCTTTATAATACTATGATAATGCAGCAGGATGATTACCGACATAATATTGTTCCGGCATTATCTCATCTGCTTGGAAAATTGAAGGCCTGTAAAATAAGTAATGTTTGCAATGCCACTGCCTTGCTTGTAATCGGCTTACGTGCAATTTACATACAAATTCAGTCCCAGTCTGGCTGATTATGATGTTTAGAAGGCATAGCGAATAAACACGGACTTGTGGTCCTGTTCAGCAGGGCATCCGTGCACGACAGCAGAGCATCGACCACTTCTCTGGGACTACTGTAGAGTTTCAGTGCTGCTCTAATTTAACACCAATATGTGTGTGTGTGTCACACTCCTCCTAATACCAGAAATGGAAAATCTCCTGCAAGGTACCCTGAACAAGTCCAGATGCCTCTGGGATATAAGGAGGACAGGATTGTTTTTATTAAAAGTGAGGCAGGAATTGGGTTCATGGTGGACTTCTGGAAATAAAGGATGCAAAACATTAATAACTGAGAGCTTCTGGAAAAAAAAGAAAAATGCTTGCAAAGTTGAAAAATTCAACATGACCTAACTCGCATGAAAAGCGCTGAACGGTTACAGTTAGGGATTAAGGCAGGATTAGTGGATGTCGTTTTTTTCTTACAAATTCATATGCATGCGAAGCTAACAAAATCACTCTCATTTGCAGAATTCATTCTAACATGGGATTGGAAGAGCTGTACTAGCTATAACAACACTATATATACCAAGTAAAACTCTTCCATTAATTCATTTTTTCTTATTCGTTATACTTGTTTCAGCATTTAAACACAGTTTAACATATGAAAAAAAGTTTGCAAAGAGTTAAAAAGTCATTATTAAAGCTCTGAGACTGCAGTGAAGCCCAGTAAGAGACACTGTCACCAAATGGAGTAATGCTAGAGAATCTTCCCAGAAGTGATCGGCCTACCAAAATTCCTCCAAGAGCTCTCCTTACTCGCCTCAGATTAGGGCTTTTAGGTCAACTAGTCCACAAAGCATTTGTATTTATTTCTTTGTCTAACAGTAAAAGTAAATGTAGATATTTCAGAAAATTGACGGCTGTATCATGCAGACACTGAATCTACACATAAGGAAATTACTATTTTAACATGCATACTGTGAATATGCCTCAGACACACATTTAAATATATTAGCATCTTAGATCAATGCAATACATAGTCATACCGCACATGCTTAAGATGTCAGAAAAACATTCGCAACATATACAGTTTAATGAAAAACTTTTTTTTAGTTTTAAGGTCAGAAATGTATCAATGTTATGTCACCCTTGCCATTACAGTTAGTCAGTTCTCTTTATTTGACTAAGATTTGGATACAGTCTTAAAGGAAATTAAATCATATGACTTTTGAGACCTTGCCCACACTCCTCAAGCTTCGTCTGCAATGTTGAGAAGTTAACTTTCCCTAATTTAAAGTCGGCTTTTTAATAAAACTGTACCCAAAAAGACATTACCCACATTTTCATACACCTCGGCTACAAGCTATGAATACGTAAGACACTCAGGTGTGGTACAATCAACAGCCCAATCCCAAGCTATTTATTACTGCAAAATTGCATTTCATGGTTTGTTTCTATTGTTAAATCCCTCATTAAAGTACGACATGGAATCGATCAGTTTCATTTCACAAAATACAGGAAATATTTTCTCTACACTGGGTTGTCTGTTTATTAGGTATGCCTACCTTGTACTTATGCTTACTGACCATTTTATCAGCAACACCTACCAAACATAAGCATATAGTGAGCTTACAAATACAGACTGTAGCAACTTGTTGCTCTCATTTACCCAGCTAATCAATATCGAAGGACCACCAAGGGACCACCAAAGACAAGATCAAATTTGAATGGTGGACATTTTTGGAGCAAAGTATTGTTTGTACACTCACCAGACATACATACTTTGTCTGTTGAAATTAGAGTCTATAGTCTTTTTCAGTGCACTGTTAGTTATGCCCTTGGTCAGTGGACAGTTTCAGACTGCAGGATGATTGCTGGTATAAAAAAGGGGCAGATGAATTGTCCAGCAACAGAACACTCATTTAATTAGCAATTACAGAACTACAAAGTGTACCTGGCAGGTATTTCAAAATAGATGGTTGGATAACAAACAATAAACAAATATGTAATGTCATAGAGGGGCATGCAAACAAAAATAACCTTCACATATTCCTTAAAAGCTGTTCATTAAAAAGAACAAGAATAAAAGGCTTTTTTGTTCTTTAGGTCCAACAGTTTGGAATCGATAACTGCTTACTAAATGGCCAGCATAAATATGGTGGTAGGTGTAGGCGCACATCAACTGGCAACCCAGTGGAAAAGAGCTAAAGTAAAAATAAAAGGCATGGAATGATAAAGGATTAAACAACAATAAGAAAAGTCCGCCCTCCTTGGTCTGCGAGCAATAAGACGAATTCTCAAGGAATGCAATTAGCTGTCATAGCGCTAATTAATTTAATAAATGGGATTCCACATGATTAGTCCTGGTAGGTTCCTCTTTGCCTCCCTGGCCTGTGTGTGTGTGGGTGTTGGGGGCGTTTGAAGCAGCAGGTCTGTTCTGCACGCATGAGCCAGCCGTCTGGCCTGCGTGGACTCAACACACACACACACACACACACACACACACACACACACACACACACACACACACACACACACACACACACACA